>VALG01014786.1:0-43504 GCA_009835305.1 Ipomoea purpurea | reverse complement strand
AGAGGTAAACCGAATTAGCAGATAAAGGAAAAGTCTTGTACATAAATACCATATGAGATGAGATCCTGTACAAGACTGAACCTGACAGTAACAATCATCAAAGGGGTACACTGTACTGTACTGTTGCGTAGTTGATGTCATGAACAAAAACTCCATTATCATATCCTTGCCTGCCAAATACATAGTACGTATCAAATCAAATCCTTGTATACATGTGTACTGTACAGTGTACGTGCCAGGTAAGCAGAGGGTGATGACACCGTGGCATGGCATTCCCGATGACACACACAAACATAAACCATAATTTCAACACATACAGACAGCCTGCGGCAGCATTCATGCTCAGCATATACGTACATGCATACATATATATATATATATATATATATATATACACACACACACAACAAAAAAACATATTTCACCTTGAGAAAGATTGGAATTGTGGGTTCTGCTTGAATCCTCTTCTTGTCTGTTCCTGCTTCAAGATCTTCAGCTGCAAGCATATTTACACGTATTTTGTTTTATACTAAAGTCCAGAATAATATGTAAGTATTATAAACAATTTAATATCTTAGTTTAAATCCAATGTTGTAAAAATTGGCCTGCGCTAGGCGTCCCTAGACCGAGGCGATTTCAGTCATAGGCAGCGGCGATTCCAGTCATAGGCGGCTTTTAGTTGGCTGACCGACTAATTGGCTGATTAGGCGCCGAGTTGGGCGGCCTAACTCCGCTAGTTTTCGCCCAACTCGGCCGAGTGGTATTTTTTTATTGCTCGATTGTTCCTCTTCCATATTCCCCTATGTACTTAACTAACCATCTAATATATGTAATTGACTAGTTTATGAGATTATAATAGTCTAACAACTTACAGCCCTGAGTGGGAAAGTAGAGACAATATACTCGAATTACTCGATCGCCTAGGAGGTGTCTAAGCGCCACCTAGCACCTAGGCACTCTAGGTGCTAGGCGTCCGACTAGCGCCTAGCGCCTTATGCATCATTGGTTTATCTAGTACTCGTCAAATATAAAAAAGACAAGTTACTCGCCGTTAAAATTGGAGACAACCTTAATTTGATGTGATTAATGAATAATGATTGAAATCTAACATTCTTGAAGGACAGGACAGCAATCAATACATTTTCATGGTGCTAAAGTCAAACTTCCATGACTACCTAGGCTAATCTGGTCCTGGTTTCACGCCTGGAATTCTACAAATAATGTAGCGTGGGAGTCAAACGTTTATGAAACTATAAATTTGAATTTCACAAGGGTCTTTATCGCTCTTGTCCTAAGAGATTGATATTTGTGGAAATATGGGGGGAATTATTCGACAAGAAAAGTGGAATGAATTCCTTCCTTCAATTATTTCACGCTACACATTATATGCATATAATGGAGGGCCTTTCACATCCATGATTTGCCTACCACACTTACAAATTGAAGCTAAGTTCCACCAACTACTTTGAACTATTGTAACCACAAAGAGAATTATTATATATTTGTCAACAAACTATTGGTGACAAGTGGCTAAAACACGTACCAATGTTGTTGGCTCACTGTTTTTTGAAGTTTTTAGTTGTGTATTGACATAAGTAACACTGTACTTGTACTCCACATAATTATGTATGTATATTATAGACAAGAAATCATGTATGGGGGTCTGCGGATATGATCAACATCATATCAAAACTATATAAGTTTCCATAATTTATAAATGTTAATAATTTATCTAATTAAGAAAAGCTATGAATATAATATGCATTTGAACCCCCAAAAATAAAATAAAGAAATAAATGGGGAATTTTGGTGTATGAAAAGGAAGAAAGGGAAGTTCTTTCACTTTCTCTTTCTGGTTGAGACATTATAGAAAACAAAAACATCATCGCTGCATATGAAGTCGAAAGTGGTCCCTCGCCCATTACTTCTCATGATAGTTTTGAAAAGTTTAACGATAATGGCTGTTTTAAATTTGTTGAAATATACATTACATTACATTTACATGCATGCATGCCAGCTTCTGTCATTTTTGCCCTAAAAGTTTGATTGGTTGCTTTAATTTTAGTTTATGTGATGACAGCTCAGTTGGTCACTCTGAAGTTTGGGAACAATGACCCAGATCAAGTATCACTAGAGTATGGGAGAAACCTCTCAAAGTGAGGAGACTCCTTGTGCGCAGTAAAACAAATATTGTCTAGCCTCTCTGTTCAAGCTGAGTTACCATAATTTACATCTTTCCAGATGTTCTATCGGGCTCTTAGTTGGGGAAAACTATTTTACCGTAGATGGGGTTATAATGGGGTAAAACTATTTTACCGTAGATGGGTTATTAATCTTAATCATCTCAAATGTAATTATTAGCAAATGCTAAGTGGTGTTGAGTTGAATGCATTTCAGCATCAATATGCCCTCAAGATGAGGAAAGAGAATAAATACGGCAGTTGTCATCAGTAAGATGACACAAAGACCCTCACAAATTGATATTTTCATATAATATCGACGAAACTCCCCCACTTCGGAGACAATTGGGTCATTCTGGTTTCGCGGTGGAGATGAAGCATGAAAGCTAGCAAGGTGAAGACGAAAGGTGTAGCTAGAGAAAAAGCAACTCAAAATATGGAGATAGATACTAATTTTTTTTAAAAAAAAATCTTATTATTATAAATATATTATCTTAATTATTATCATGATAAGAAAGATATAATATTCACGTAGATATTGTTAAAATAAAAAAGATTAGGAGTTCATGCAAATGGAGTGAAAAAGTGAAAAGAAGAGAAATGAAGGAAGACTAGGGCTTACGAATATCGTCGTCGCTGAATGGCTTAGAATCGCGATCTCGTCCGCCGGCACGGTGAAGCCGGTGAAGGAAAAGGAGAAGCCCAAGCTGGCGCTGGAGCGCGGGCTGAGGGCGGCGCCGCTGCTCAAATCATCCAAGTCAAATTTCATCTGAGCGCTTCTCGACTTCCGGATGTGGGTGCCCGGCGACGCCGCCGCCAGCCGCCTGCTGGACTTCCTCGATAGGGTTCCGCCGCCGCCGCCGCTATCCGGAGCTCCGCCGGTCCCGTCCCCGACGACGCTGGCGACCTCATGGCGCGCATTGCCGCCGCCATCGTCTCCACCAGCTGATCCGACTTCGTCCTCAGCAGACTCGTAGAGCTCGCCTTCTCCATCGATAACCTTCTTCTTCTTCCTTTGGTTTACAAGCAAGATTAATTCTACCACACGCAATAATGCATGATGAAATTATATATAATAATATGTAGTTTAAATTCCAAAATTATGGGAGTATATATTATATATGGGAAAGTATAATAATAGTCGGTAATAAATAGCAATGATAAAGAGATGGGATTGGTTGCACCTTAAGGATAGAGAGAGTGTTTGATTTGAGAGAGAGAGAAGAGAGTTCTTGAGAGAGATGATGTTTCTCAAAGTAGGCACCCTTCCTTTCTTTTTATAGTGACAATTATAATGGGGAAACTAGCTACTTGGAGTTACATAACTACCCCTATCAATTAATCACTACCCTTTGCAAAATTGGGGGAGGGGTGTTATAACTTGCAGGCTCAATCCAGAAAATATTTGTAATAATGAACTCGTGATCTTTAAATATGAGAATTATAAGTTATCCACCCAGTTATCAATTTTAGGCTAATTTTAATATCAGTGTAATAATTATGCCTAGCATGTGTGGTGTTGCACCAATTATTGTGGTTATTCGTCCCTACTAATGAAATATTAGGAATCAGACTAACACATGATGGGTGATGTTAATTCTATTTTGTTAAGTGATTTGTGAATTGTTCCGATCACACTGTTGTTCGAGAAGTCTTTTATGAGTCAAGTTATGAGGAATGGTTTGATACATCATCATTTTTCTGGTAAGTTGTCTTGCTCGATTTAATGAATAATTCTTGTTTCTCAAAAAAACTAGCAAGAGTTATTCAAACTAGGAGGCCATGTGAGTGAGCATGCTTATCTTATGATAAGCATCATTATTAGTAGTATTAAAGATTTAAAGACATATATGCATGGACTGCTGCCACAAGTCCACCCAACAAACCTAACTAGAGAGGCGTCATCCTTGAACATGTATGTAAATTCTTTTGTGTTCTATATATTACGATGGTATGTAGTATAAATAGGAATTCCTAGCTTACATGAACTTGAATTCAATTTAATTTTTACTGCATGTATTTTTTGTTGTTTTCCCAACAAGTAATTGTATTAGACAACAAAACATTTAAAAGATTAATAATATCAGTTGACCAAATCATCTAAGAACCCGTAATTTGAAAATTCAAGGAGAGTCCTTGACCCGAGCCTAAGAGTTCACAACTTAATTGAAACTCGAGACCTCACGACTTGGGGACTGAGAAGATCGGAAGATGCTCCCAGCAAAATATAAAGGATCAAAGCACGACGTAAGAGGCTAAAGGACGGGACCTAGGCAGTGGGCAAGGCCCCAAGACCGACCTCGGGCGCTAGCCGCTAGCATATATTCCTGTCTCGGGGCTTGGGTGGTGGACTGTGGCTTGGTATCTTGCCCACCACAATAGGGTTTGTAGGACTTTCATCTTTGTATAAATTACTATGACTTAACATTATAAAATTATGTTCACTTTTACCAACCAACATTCTTCATAATATTCAAGTATTAATCTGCGAATTATTGCTACATTTATATTGTCTTTTATAGGAAAAAGTTCAAATGCGGCGATGTCCCTTAGGTGCGGCGGTGCGGAATAATTTCGGAATACACCAAACAATGTTAACAACATGTAGCAACAGTGTAAGGAAAACACACCACAATGAAATGCAAATTAAAGAAACACCAAAAAATACACAACAGACCAAAAAATACACCATATAACTCACCACACCCCAATAGTGTATTTTCGAACACTGTATGGTGTTTTTACTCACACCTAATAGTGTACATGTTTTTGATGATGCATACCTAATTTGTGTGTGTTTTTGTGGTGCATTTTCCTAATATTGATGGTGTATATTTGTTGAACTATTGGTGACGCCGCACTTGAACCTTACTCATCCTTTTATACATACATACATACATACATACATACATACATACATTACATACATACATACATTAATTACATACTACATACATACATAACATACATATATATATATATATATATATATATATATATATATATATATATATATATATATATAATATATATATAATGAGATAGACATCTCAATCATGTACGAATTATCTCTACCGTACACGTGTTCGGACGCTTCAATTAATTAACTAAAAGTTGTTCTCTTGTGAAGTGTTTGCATATATGCTTCATATTAATTATATTATATTCTACCTCTAATAATTAATCTCTTCCTTTCAAGATTACCTATTTCTAATTCATTAGCTGCCCTTTTCAAGCACTATACATCATCTATGAGGTCACACTCATGATCCGGTTCAAGTAGTGAAGTCCCCATTTGTATTGCCCAAAAAAGAATTATTATAAAATACATTTATTAGCATAGTGAATGTATTTTGTATTAGTCCGTGGACATTATGTCCCAAATTAAATATCGATCGTGAAAACACAAGATTTTTAGTACCATACGTTATGTTTTCTTTGTTAAGTAGTTACAATTAGCTTATTTTCTACCAATTGTGTTGTGTATGTCTTATATATTATTAGAAGATGACAGTCGACAGATGTTTAAAATATAGTGGAGCGGAACGAGTGAAGTGGAAAATATAGTAATTTTGTAAAATGTGCATTAGGTTAAATTAGGATTACTTATAAATATGGATGTTAATAATCCTTAGCTTGTTGAAAAAAATTAGCTAAATTGGCCTTTAAAGTGACTATCGTGTAGTATAATTTTCAACGGTGTCCATTTTTTATATGGATTCTAGCTAGTTTTCCTAAGTGAAGATTATTTTGATATATTATACGTTCAAAATGAATAATGGGGCAATGAAAAATTGATTCTCAAAGTTATACCAAGTTGAAAATGGAGTGGGAAAACGTTCAAGAAGCATTTATCTTACATTAATGTAGGTTGGCAGTATTATATATATAATTCAACTTTAAGAAATTTGAATTGTATAGCATAAGGTTCTGATCTGTCACGTGCAAAGGGAGAGGTGTGCAAATCAAATTCGAAAATAGTCTACAAGTCCAAAAAATTTGGACTCGGTGTCATGTATGTGCACTTGCGATCCGAATACTAACCTTCTCTCCCTCAGCTCGCTCTTGTGAACATGCCAAACCACATAATTCATGTATTATTCTTTGATATCTTGATCTTATTTTTTTAACAACTCGAATATATTGTATGATTGTTATTATTGCACCATCAATGCGGTGCATACATGTCAAACAAGAAATGACTTGAAGTTGCTCGGAGTGCACAGATGTAACTCATTGGTTCAGTAAGTAGTAGGTAATATATATGTGGGGAATAAATGACATGAAGTTATATATAATAACATTATATAGCTAACATATTTTAGTTATATGTGACAGAACATGTTGCGATAATCAATTTTTAGTTATATCCTTAGCTTATAAAAGTGAGACAGTTCAACGCGTTGCATTTATAGTCTTATAAATTACTTTGTGCGTGATTTTCGATCTGATCGAGCTTTAGTGTTGTCAATTTATAGAACCTTTTAGTCTTAATGGTTTTTAACCTGATTAGGTAGGTGAAGTGGCCGGCTTTTATCAATTGGGAGGAAGACGACGCACAAAAATAAAAATGCACCAAGCAATTGCTAGTGAGCTGAGCTTTCCAAGAACCTTCCTCGATCTTCATATATATAGTGAAAGAGGTGATGTTGATGTGGTAAATAATGTGATTCCCACGAATACATAAGGGTATTGAGGTTGGATCCGGTTTCGATCCTTTGGTAGTTGCTTGTTGGTTTAAGAAGATGGGCTCAGGGGAGTGACGTGGGGTCAAAGAGTCCCAAACAGATTAAGGTTTAGTAGAATCGTCCAAAAGTCTCTCCCCCCTCCCCCTCCCACCCCTCATCGGTATTTATAGGAGCGTTGAGGGGAACACATGCTGGAAACTCGGCATGTGGGGTACGTGTGGCTCATGCAAAGGGGCATATCATATCGGAGGTCTTGCCGATTCCCCCACGTGACTGAAGATTCCTGACGTTCTAGCTTTCTGCCACCGCTTCACTAGCTTAGAGAAACTGATGCCTAACCTTCTAAGTGATAGGGTCGGGTTTTTCAAGCCGTCCGACCTATGATGATCGGGAAAGATCTGGGGTCTAGGCAATAAGACTACTAACCTCGCCCCTGGTCGGTGCTTCACAGTATGGTCGATCCGAGTGATTCTGGGCGGGGAATGATTTCTCTCGGATACCCGACACTGACACCGACCCGATAACTATACAGATAAGTCCGAGTATACTCCCTATCAGATGTGAAATCACATACAACACTTACTCTTGAAAAGTAAATATACACTTGTAGTCAATTACTCTAGACAGTTCATAATTTAAAATTCTTTTTAATCTTATATGTTCATGTAACTTTTTTCTAAGTCGTCCCATCGGTTTTTTGTGGTGCTAAAAGAAGGAATGCATGTCTCTCATAAACATAGTCCATTAATTAATAAGTGAGAGAAGCCTCAAGCATGTGGGTGTGCATACACACTATATAGGGAGAGATGTTTGGCTACAAAAAAACAAAATTCCTTCTTCCGTCCTCATAGCTCCCACACCTTGACCCGACAAGATAGATAGTGAATGAGTAATCACGGTGACTCAGTGGCCGGTCCATTAACTGGGAGGACCAATGTCTAGTGCGAGCTCACTACATTAGATGTAACTTCATTCCACACCGACGGTCATCGACTACACAAGTTGTAAAACTAACAATAATGCTGAACAATTGTATTGTTATTAGGACAAATAATTCGATATATATATATATATAATCTTATCAACATCTTATAATTTCTCTCTCACGCTACATATATATAAACACGCATGATAATGCATGCAAGACTAGACAATGTGTGTCTGAGGTTACCTCTGAAAGAGGTAAGCAAGTTTTGGAGGGTTGCACAACTGCCCAACGGAAGCTCCATCGCATGTGCACATTTTCTTGCCCCGTTACGCTGTGGATTTTGGAATCTTTTGGTACGTTATCAGCTTACCCATTTATTTATTTGTTCTCTAATGAATTGCCACCATCAACTATGCACTATTGACTTATGGACCGACGGCAAATTTGAATTTTACGAAAAGAGTTTATTATATGCTTTTAATGAATGATTTTCAAAAATAAAAAATAAATAATGAATTTTCGGTTAAAAGAAATTATATTTTTAATCACAATATCATTGACGGATTATAAGACAACTTACCTAGTCCAATCATTCAAAGTTGTTGTTTTTTTTACATTTGTTAATTTAGTTAACTAAGTTCAATAATTGAGGTCATTTCAATTATGCTCAGAAGGTCAAATTTTATTTGTTCTTTACTGGGAATTCAATTCCCCATGGAAGTTGACAGTTCTTAACAGATATGAATACATGCAGCGTAGGCATTAGGTACTTTCCGATTCCAATTTTTCATTTTTTTTCGTAATTACTGTACGTAGTACTTCATTCGCATCTTTCATTCAGTACATAGGTACACACTTGTACGTTCATTACATGAAAATATTTACATCTTAATATTGTCTGATCCTCTTACATTTTTGTTCACTATAAGATCAAAATCGTCAAAACATATTGATTGATTGTAAATTGATCAGGTTCTAAACATGGTCCAATCTTTCTAAAAGTATAGTAAGAAATCGTCCTAAATTCTTCTTTCTTTTCGTGAGAAACACGCCATGAAAATTCGAGTTGATCAGTTTGAGGACGAGGAATCAAGGATAGTGAGTTAGCAAAGGACAACAATAGGACCCTTTATATATACTCATCCATCAAAAGCGATCTATCGTTTCAACTATCGTAAATTTGTGACTGGTCTTTCAACCACACCCTCAATAATAATTGAGGCATAACAATGAGTTTTATAATGTAGGAATAAGAATGAGTGTTTTATATTTGTGGATAAAAAATTAATGGGAGAAAAAAATAAAAAATCAAGTGGATGAGATGACTTGGTTGACACGTTTCAGCAGGGAGATGGAACTGCGGTGACCAACCATGAGGCAAAAGACAAATGCCTTTATCAAAACCCACCAAAAATGTCCTTTTGGGTTCGCTTTGTCGTTCCAACCACCGTGGCCCCTCCTCCGCCTCCGCCTCCGCCACCCCATTTCATCCTTTCAATATTCTAAACCCTAACCTAAAGTCACTTCATCACAAATGCCTACATCACTAATTCGACAGCTGGATGACATTTTCATTATGCTTGAGTTGAATTTGGATGTAAAATCATTGTTCCCAAAAAGTTGAATCCCTATAAAACGTCTGAGAGGATTTAAATTACTAAACACAGATGCTAGATCTTGTATAAGGAACCCCTAACCCTTCACTGCTTTGTGAGATTCAATCCCAGATCATTGTTCCTAAACTCATCCATGTGACCAACTGTGCTGTCCATGCCAACTTGAATGTAAAATCATAAGTGTGGGTTGAGTGCAATTCCGGTTCCAAATCTGAAAAAATTAAAAATTATAGTACTTTTTTTTAATAAATCTGATTAGTACCGGAATCTTATATAAGGTTCCGGTTTCAATTTATCCATTTACAAAACCGGAACTGAAACCATGGTCACCCCTACTCCACCTCTTTTGCTACTCGCTCAATATTAGTAGCTTGGGACCGATATGTACTATTTGATATAGCTATATTTGATTGATATGTAGTAGATTAGTCAATTTATAGACGAAAGAATACCCGATTGGAACCACCTAACAAACAATTGGGCATGAGACTTGAATTCAGCACTCAGCACTCGAGACATAACTAGTCAGTCTTAGCACCCTAGGCTAACTATTCTTCCATAACCTCCCATTAATTAGTCATAAATATATTCACTTAATTACCCATAAAACCTATTCAGTGCCCATAAATCTCATTAACTACCCATTAATTATCCCATTTTTGTAAGGAGCCTTCTCACCATCTACATTACTCACTATTCTACTATAAAAGAGGGAGTTAGGAACGAGAACTGAGAGAGCTCAACCGACCTCCAGACACCATACTATACAAAAATACTTACAAAATAGTGAATTTTTGATTTGACGCCATCTAAAAATGCCTATAAGCTTTATCTTTCGATTTCTACGTTAAAACTTTTTGTCTCTATTTATTTTTTTACATTTTATTTCTCATTCGATCGGTTATGTTGATCCACCGAGTAGTCACAAAACCAATATGGACAATTATTTTTAAAGTATTCAATCACTGGTGACTCTTTAAAATACGTGATACTAAATGCATGTGTGATTAAAGATGGATGAGATAATTGAAGAGTGATGAAAAATGTACAAAAGGTTTTATATATTCATATGAGATGAATTTAAATCAAAACAAAAAAAAATGGAAAGAAAATTTAAATAAATAGTGAGAATAAAATAAGAAAGGGCGTGGCGGGCTTGTATGTCTCGCTTTTTTTAGTGTTTGATGGGAAGGGGCGGTGCCGCCCGGGCGAGGGAACGGCACGTGACAGGGACCTCACTGCTGGGGCTCTGTTTGTTTTGATTGCCATAACGGGCCGGGCCGGCCATAGTTCGGATGGAAAATAAATGGAAAAAGACACCAAAAAGTTCAACAATTATTTCGTGCAACTTTCGTACTTAGGCGCCACGTGTTGGGTCCAACCGACGCAGGGCTGATCGAAGCCTATGAGTCACCCCCCCGTGGCGATGCTGACAACGTGGCGGCCGTATCTGTGTAAGCCCGGTAACAATAGCATTGGGTTAGGGTTGGCGAGTAGACTGTTTAAATATGTCAAATAAATTAATATAAATTACATTTAGAAAGATTCGATTAAGAAAATATTAATAAGAATTGAATTTATAATTTTTTTTATACGTGAATTATATGTCATGCACTAAATTAATTTTTTACTTATTATATTGGTTAATATTTTAACATTATAATTCAAATTCATGTTTTTTTTAGTTGAGAGTTACTTGTTATTAGTTGAAGGGAGGAGAAAGAATTGGGAAGAAATACAAGTAGTCATCTATCTATATATCCATGAAGGTGGATGCAAGTTGATGATAGGATGATTGTGAAGATTCAAAAAGTTAGCTCTTTGGTGGTACTATAAAACTTGGCCAAAAAAGGTTAGGAAGACCATTATTATGAAAAGAATACTTTTCCCAAGGATGACAAGCAAGTTTGAGGTAATAATTAAAGTCATAATAATATGGGGAGGGGATTGAAATGGACCAACATAGTAGTTAAGTTAAAAGAGGTGAGTTGTCTTAATAGTGCATGGAAAAACAACGACACATGTTGTGCATGACTGCGGGTGTCTTATCCTATATATATATACGTATTATATATATATATATATATATATATATATAACTATATATATATAATAGTATATAATTTCAAAGTTCCTGTTTGCGGTCAAGATTTTTAACGTGCGGTTAGTGTGTCGCACCATTAGGTATGTAAATACTCACCAATAGTGTTATGAAATACACAATAAAAATGTACCAAACACCAAAAAACACATCATTAGGGTACGAATCACCACAAAATGTACCATTGGGTGTGTGGGCTGGTGTGTTTTGTGGTGCATTGATGCATTTCATTGTTGTGCATTTCTCTAACACTATTGGTGTTTTACATACCTAAATGGTGCGGGTTATACCGACTGCACGTTAAGGTGTGACCGCATTTGTGTGTGATATATATATATATATATATATATATTATATATATATATTATATATGAGTAGGAGCTTGGCTAGCTATGATTGTGATCTATCAAGAAAGGGTTGTTGATGTTCCATGAAGAAGAAGGGGGAAGCAAGCATACTTTTCCATCTCCCACTTGCATTGCATGCATGTCTTTTTCTTCTTTCGTATATTCTAGTATTCTACCATGTTGCTAATCCATGGTCCATATATATTAATGAAATTTTTCTTAAAAATTAAATTATGTTACTTCATGTGATGGACTGGTACTTTATTTTTGACATATGTATATGTTAAAATACTTAAATTGTAGATAATAAGCCGTCTATAAAAAAAAATAATATGTTCATCATTGTTTATTCTAAAGAAATTAGGTTGGGAACATGAAAATGTATCCTACCTTACCATAAATCAAATCTTTAAATGAAGAGATGTTTATAACATAAGAGAGTTCGTGAAAACGTGAGAAATACATCATATGCGTCTATCTAATATTTTTTAATTTGTTTACTATTTTATTATTTAAAGTTGGTTGTACAAAACGCACATTTTAAACTGTGTATAAAACGTTAAAAATTTTAAGTTGCGTTTGGCACACATTAATAAGTAATAATAATAATATAAATATATTATAATTATATATATAAATTATATATATATTATATTAATATACATATACTATTACAAGGGGGCAGAGTTGAACCTTTTTTTCCCCATTTGTTTGTGAAATTCATCAGAGATTAAAACAAAAAAGCTGGAATTTTGCACAAAAGACAAGATGGATTGACCTTTAGTGGGCCCAAAACACCAAATATTATAGTGAGTGGTGTAGACTCTAAAGCTTAGGTAAAAAGCGCACTTCTATTTTAAACTTTCTTTCTTCACCCTCTCCTTTTCAAATTATGAAAGAGAGTTGAAAAGTGGATGGATGGTTGTGGTGAAAGATAAAGGAAGTTAGGTTAAAGGTTCATGTGCATTCAATCCACTTCAGGGGACCTAATACATACATGGGGAAGAAAACCTAAAAAAAGTAATCGGACGCGACATTGCTTTTGGGAATTCTAGTTTCCATCAACACCAAAAATTCGATTTTAACAGCTATATTCTATTAAAGTTTCGACTCTCAACAGGGAAAACAAGTCTATGAATTTGGGATTCTTTTATTCAGGCTAAGGATCAACCAAGACGGGAATTCTAATCCCAGTAATTACTCTTTTTCATATTCTTTCCCCTCATATTTTGTGAGCAGATACTGTATACCCAAAACACCCAATGACGAGGGCAAACAAAAAGGCCAAGCATTCACTTTCTTTATGGCCCAAAAAACCAAACAAAACAAATTATCCACTGAACATTTTGTGGTTCTGGACTTTAATCCTTATCTGGAAAATGGGAACAGCATCCCACTAACAACAAAAGAGGAAAAAAAATGAAATTTTCCCCAATTAAAAGGGGAAAATGTTGTTTTTACCCAGCACTTTTTTTCCAGGGGATTTGGTACATAGGAACTAACAGGAAAATAAGAAATTTTGCCATCATATATTGGTGGGGTTGTTTGATCACCAAAACCATAACTTCTGCAAAAATAATCCCATGGGGACTGAAAAAAAAAAAACATTTTATCTCAGAAAAATTTCCTTTTTCATATTCCATGTTGGACATGTTTCAATTAATATATATACAAGAAAAAACAAAGCACCTTGGCGTAATCCTACCCTGATCAGGGAAGAGTGGTGAAAGGTTTTTTTATAGTTTAGAGTAAAAAACAATGGGATTATGCGATTATGAAACATGGTTTTCCTAAAAACCCCTGATACAGAAAAAAGGGGAACGTAAGAACAAGAAAAAAAAACCAAAAAAAAAAGAAATCTTTACCGGCCTTCCTTCAAAATGCCGCGGACTAATCTTTTTTACAAGTGGTAGACTTACATTGTGTGAATTGATTACATGATACAGGAACTCATCTGGGAGACTGTGGGAGAAATCAAGTTTTACAACGAACTAAAAGTTGCCCCACTGGCTTATGGCTCTTTTCTGTAACCCCTTCATTGCTTTAAAAGTCAGCTAATCCTTTTCATCATTAAAACCACCAAAATTCATTGTAAATCAAGTTGCCCATCCTGGAGGGAATAAAATGGCAAACAGAAAAAGGGGTGGAGATTCTTTAGTATTGGTTTCATTTTCATGTTTGCAGTATATCAACAAAAGATTGCAGTTACATACCATTATTCCCTGATTCAAACTTTTCATTTTTGAATTAATTTCATTTTCAAAGCGGAACAATCCTTTTCAAACCGAACTTCTCACAGGGGCCTGTGGAGCTCTTTCTTTTTGAAATGGTTAATCCCACTTTTTTTTTTCCCAATTTCCTTTGGTCGAAGTAAGCGAAAAGGCCTGCTACCAGATTGATTTCTTCCCTTTGTACTTTGGGGTTTACCATGAAAGCCATAGCTGCTACCACACCCTCTCATAGGCAATGGTTCCCGCTCTTTATCAATATGTTTGCCTTGCCATTGAATATGAGGTCGAACTAAAAATAAAGTAAAATTTCTTTAACGTGTTAACCCAAATTTCATCAGGAAAAACTTCCCAGGGGGACTTGGCCACTAAAACCAAAGGCTCAACCTTCAATGGTAAATTGGAGTTTGCGGAAACAAAATTTCATTTTTCAAGGTTAAAAACCAGAACATTCAAAATTTTCTACAGGCAGATAGAAAGGTTTAAATTAGGTTTTCAAACCTGTTCACCAAGAAGTTTAACAAATAGAGGATCGAGGGGTGTATATTCAAGAAAAGATTATAAGCAGAAGAAAAATTAGTTTGTTAAATTAACAAGCTTTGCATTTAAAACTATATACGTCTGAACTCCTTTTGGAGATTGGCGCCCCGCTTCTTCCCTTTCCCCAAGCCCCCCTTTGAAGTTTGCCTCCCCCATTGTTAAATGTTCCCCCCACTATTATTTCTGCGTCTATTTCATTTTGGAAAAACATTCTGCTTTGAAGTCCTGGCAATTCCTTCATTTCAGAGAAGTTCTCTTGCAATTGACCTTGAAAGATTTGCGCAAGGACAACAAAAAGCAACTTTGGAAAAACGCTTTAATTCCATTAAATAAAAGAAACAGAAAACGGTTTCTTCAATTTTTTTCATTTTCCTTTTGTCTCCCTTTTTTTCCGATTGAAAAGCTAAAAGTGGACCAACTAAAGGGTAACTTTGCAAATCGGGGCATTTACTTTCTCTTTTTTTAAATGCCCAAAAAAACACGGCAAAATTTCATTGCAAAGATTATACAACCCCAGCAGTCTTTTAATGGGTTTCTCAAGTAAGTTTTAAAAATATCTGAAATGTTCTATATATAAGGGAAACATTTACTCTAAGGCTTCTTTCAATTTTGTTTCCATGGGCAAGAAAAAATTGCTTCAGGCGGAACTTTTATTAAACCGCAGAATTTCAATAAGGCCTTATCTGGAGCCACGCCCAGCCTTACACGGGGAACCCAAGGATGGCCTGCAATTTGATGTAATTAAATAACAATTTCAAAAACCAAACAGTTCAATCCTTTTTAGGAAACTTTAAATTCCATCTCTGCTATAACGATTAAAACGAGAAAAAACGGGGAACAAAAGAAGTTCAATACAACCTCCCCATAACATGCTTGCAGAAGTAACCAAAACTGATGATAAAGCAGGGAAGGCTTCAAGTCTAAGGAGAAATAATGCAGACCTTACAAAAGAATCATCGCTTTTGTGCAGCCGGCTTTTTGGGGTCCCCACGAGGGCAAGCAATTTCCTGACAAGGAAATCTTTTGCACTATTCTTGAAATTA
The DNA here is from genome assembly GCA_009835305.1 of Ipomoea purpurea. Taxonomy (NCBI): domain Eukaryota; kingdom Viridiplantae; phylum Streptophyta; class Magnoliopsida; order Solanales; family Convolvulaceae; genus Ipomoea; species Ipomoea purpurea. The sequence goes on along the minus strand of VALG01014786.1, from coordinate 27,833 downwards.
CTTGGCCTATAGGTTTTTTCAGATTTAAAACCAAAAGTCCAAAAGGTTTCCTGTTTTTCAAACTTGTTCCCAAAAATATTCCATTGGCTCAGTTTTTCTGAAATTCCAGGGACTATCAAATTGCAATGATGAGTGGGGGAAAAGATATATGTTTTTACAATTTGAGAGAATATTAAATCCAAAAAATTAATTGCACAGAGGTTTTCATTGAACCAAAGTGTGTACCATCCCAAAAATGGTGGCAACCACAATAAAACAAGAATATAAGGATAATGGACTCAGCACTTCCAAATAATCCAAAACAAGGGCTGACCACATTTACCAAAACTTTTTTGCAAAAAAAACTTTTCTGGGGGTACAATTTAGGGAAAGGGCTGTTCCCAAAACTTACATCAAAATGAAGGTTTCAACCTGAGTTTCCATGGGAATAATTTTTTGGATTTTTTTATTTCTCCATTTTCAAATTATATTTAAAAGGCCCAGTTCCCAAAAAACCCAATGGCGAAGAAAAACATTTAAAAACTTTTTTTCCTGTTGCCCCCAAATAATTATCAAAAATCTTTGTAAGGGAATAAGAAAGGAATTTCAAAATAATAACCCTTGGTTGAAAGGGAACCCACTGAGAGCCCAAAAAAAATTCCCAATTCGGTTTCTTTGAGGGCCGGGCAATTCCTTTCTTTCGTCGTCAATTAAAAAAGAAAAAAATTCTCAGGCTATAAAGTTTTTTTCTATGGGCATGGGACCCCCCCCAAAAGGAGTTGGGCAAAAGGCTTGCAACCACACCTTTTACAAATAAACCCTGGCAATGTCTGCAAAGCCCTTCTTCTCCAGTTTGTAAATGCCCCCTCTGTTATTACAAATCTATCGGAAAGGCTCTCCCCCGGGCCCAAAGCTCCCATCACAAACCATGGACAACTGGGCAACAGCATCTTCATACAGCCCCTCCACCCAATCTGAATCCAACCATTGGGGCGTTGCCCGGTTGCAAAGTGGTTTGGCATTAATCTGAAATCCTCCCCTCGTAAAACATCCTCCACATCCCTTTCCTTCCAGAAGTCACGTTTCCCTCTGGGCAATGGTTTTGCCAGGCAAAACTCCCTTCCTAACGGGCCCTTCTCAAATAAACCCAACAAGAATATGTTGTCCCCAAAATTTGGCCCTTTGCCCCTAAATTTCTTTTTCCTATTATCAATAAAGTTCTCCTTTATGTTCCCTTGTTTTTCTCCCCCAGGGAACAGAACTCAAAACCTGGAAAAAGGCCCTATAACCTTGATACCTTCCGCCTAATATGGGCCTTTTGCTCGAGGTTTAGCCCCCTCCCAACCAGAAAACCTGGGAATCAGAATTTTTCTTATTTTTAACCCTTCCAGCCGGAAAACTGGGAAAAAGAATCGTTGCCTGTTGCTTTATTGGGGGAAAATCTCATTTAATGGGAGCCAGGAGAGATTCTTTGATTCCGATTTGCCGGCCTTTTTCCCCCCAACCCACAGCACCGGTCACGGATTGCTATGAAAAGCCATTGCTAAGGCTTTTTCGGTGTGCAGAATTATTATTCCCCAAATCAAAGGCCCTAAAAATCCGCCAAAATTTTAAAAACCCCTTAAACTCCTAAAATTTCACCAACACCTAACGATCCCATCATATCCTGTTCAATATAGTATGCTCAGATTCATACAAAGCAGCTCCAATAGAGCCAAAAAAATTCAATCTTTGTGATGAATCCGAGGAATCGGTTCACCAAAATATTCGTAAATTTCTGACTAGGTATTCCAAATCCAAACGGCCGAGTGAGAAAAATTTGATGAATTTCAACACAAAAAATAGCTAATGAATCCAAAAAAATTGAGCTATACCCAATTATTAACAATAAACGAAGAGAAAAAGCATGATTGAAAGAAATATGTTAAAGAAAAAACAAAAAAATATATAAAAAAGGGGAGAGTCTGAAATATGAGGAGCGATGAGCGAGGAGCATAGTACACGAAGAAGAAAAGGATCGATAAATCTGAAATGCATGCGTTGCATGCATGGAGGTGATTTCTTTTAAATTCATTAGAATGTCATTGGGCCTTGTGCATAGCCCAAGATAGATGGCCCAACTATCTTTTAGGTCCAAAAGGCATCGGGTAATTATATCGTGGACCAGGATCATAGTGCACTGTACTGAATTCATGTTTATATACATATACACATAAACACGATAAATAAACATAAATTGAGACGTATTATGTTTAAAAGTGTTATAAACATTTATATATATTCAGCTTATACACAGAATTATGTTCATAATGCACAACATTCATGTTCATTATATCATGTTTGTGTGTATTATGAACATGAATTATGTGCATTATGAAGTCAAATTCCGTGTATTAGATCAAGGTCCACAATGCACCTGATCCACGATATAACGATTGACATGAGAGTTGTCTATTTTCTTACTCGTTCGAGCTAATCAAATTATAAACAACCTAGATTATTTACCCTCCTTGTAATCACAAAGCAAATCAAAATAACCCAATTTTTTTTAAAGTTCATAACCAATTAACCAAAAATTTCAGTCGGTTTACATGACTAATGAATACAAAATGGCATAATGGTTACTATTCAACTACAAATCCAATTACACCCTCCACCTACATACAGGCTACAGCTACTTTGGATAATACCAATCAAAAGGGCTCTGCAACTCTATAGTAGCAAATCTTACATATATATATCAGCATACAACCTATCTTGCAGATGGCAGTAAAAAATTGGGTGAAATTGATCAAAACTTTACTCAAGATCCCAGTTAGAAGAATTCATCAGTTTCCCCAGAAGTATGAATGGAAAGAGTAAGATGAATAGGAGAAAGGTAACTCTCTGGGTTGGTTCTTTCTCACGTTCTTGAATTATAAGCGACAGGAAATGAGTTGATGGTTAAAGATTGGCGCGGAACTTGTGTGTTCTTGATTGGCATTGGGGACTTCTTTAAAAAGAGAACTTGAAAGCGCCTGCCCTTGAATCCGTCACTGATTCCCAGAAGGAAGGCTTTTTCGACTGAGCCCTCTTCTCCTCTGCTTTCAGAGTCAAATGATCGATAGTTCCGGGTAGAGATGCTTCGATGGCGTTCTTGAACTGTCGTGCAAATTCACCCGGTCATCGGTTCCAGATACGAGAGTGCAAGCATTTGGCCTTTTGAGAAAATCCAAGACGTTCAGTAAGTTCCTACTGCAAGAAAACGCCAAAGGTTAATCACCAAATGGCTCACACTAATCCCACACTCTCAGTTGACGATTCCATAATTTGGCACATTAAAATTGCAAGCCACTTAAAACATAGCAATAAGTAGTAACACAAATGGAAATAACGTACCTGCTCACGAAATTCTGGGTAATTGCTATTGAATCTTCAAGATTGATAACCAAATGCACCATCCATTAGGTACAAATATTACTTCTCCAGCATTGCAAACCACACTCAACAGGCTTCTTCTTCCAATTTTTGGTTGCCGCATAAAGTTCATGAACCACTCGATAATGGAAACGGGGCTTGCCACTTCTGCACCATCTGGGCTAGGATGTACGCCCGGTGGCACCACATCAGGCGGAACAACACCCATTTCTTGGAACCCTTGATCACGGCATTTCCAACGCTGAGGTCGAATTAGGATCTATATGGAATGAAGAGCCAGATCCCGCAGGACCAATTATGATCCATCTATAGTCTGGCCTTTCCTTGCCAGAACACTAAATAAATCCTCGTTAAAGTACTCTGGAACATCATAATCCAATCCCAATTGGGAACTTTCTCTGCAAACTTCGGATCAAACATATATAACGGTCTTTCTTCCTTTGCTTGATCTGAGTACCTAAAGTACCTCTTCAAGCTTCATTTCCACTGGCCGCAACTGCAAATTTGACATCTCACCACAGAGCTCAACCAAATAATTCCCTATCCCATTTCTTAAGTGCAGCCCAATTATCCAAACACCCTTCTTAAACAAAACTGGCTTATTGGTTCCTCAAAATTCAAAAACAACTCATCAACAGAAATACCCTTCTCTCCTAATGAATATTTATCCTTTCAAAGCCATTCATGTTTCATTTCAAGATTAGCACAAAGCCAGCTTCTGAAACAAGTAATCAGAATAAAAGTCCTAACTTCTCAACCCACTACTGAGAAAACCAAACAAGGGCTTATAAGCATTAACATAAGTAAACTTCCAAGACCCAGTAAAGGAGAATCCATCTTTATAGCCCTCCAACACAAGATTCCTCCAAAGGGGCTCATGGTTACAGAAAACGTAAAAAGCTTTACTCACAGTCGACAAAACACCCAAATGGGGGCCTTCCAGAAGGCCTAGAATGTCAAGAACAAGCTCGTCAGTAAGGGTCTGGAGATTACCGAGGCCGGTGTTTCTCGAATTGTGGGGAGAGGAGCTATAGTAAAGATTGCCCAGGGGCTGCACTCCATGGGAATGCGATGGTGCTGAGCCTTTCAAACTGAATCCGTCATCTTCTTCTTCGTCAATGAATTGATCTTCCTCTTCTTCTTCTTCAGCTGATTCTTGTTTTCTGCAATCATCAAAAGCTGGCTTTTTGGATGAAGATTTCTTCTTGTGGCAATTCTTTCTCTTTCTGATATGGCTCCGGAATAAAATTGTCTTGGAAGCCGGCATTGGTTGAGAAACAAGGGAAGAGAGGGTGATGGAGTTTGCGGGAGAAAATGGTGGGAATAAGACTCTACAAAAACCCTAATCCACTGTCCATTAATTTTACTCTCTTTTAAAATATTTTAACAGTGAATAATTGCCCGTAAATTTTAAAACAATATATATACTTAAAATATTTATGAAATTGACCTCACTTTTTTAATTTATTTTCAATTACAGAATATTAATTTAGATTTGTCTATAATTCTCATATATGAATATGAAAAGTGATTTTTTTTTATATAAACATATATATATATATATATATATATATATATATATATATATACACACATCCTTCACTTATTCGCATCATACTACCACCAAACTAAAATTATTATCAAAGCAAGTCGATAAGGCTAGACCTACCATTTAACTCAATAGAGCGATTTTAGAAAATGCTAGTTTACTCGGCCTAAGGCCATCAAATTCTTTAAAATTTAAATTTATTAAAAATTATAAAGTAATTTTAAAAAATTAGTAATTAAACAATAAAATAGTTTAGATAATTTAAAAATATTGATAAAATTTTAATAGAAAATTAATTTTTATATTATTATTGGTAGACTGACCTTACCTATCTTACACTAAGCATGCCTTAAAGGCTCTAAATCATACCACCTAGCACCTTATTAGGTTGTGGATTGGGAGAGATCGCTAGATTAGACTAACCTTATTCTTAAAATGATGAGATTTGCAATATGATGTGGAAAATATATATATATTTTTTTATTGCAATATGATCGCTAGATTACACAAAATTTTTGCTACTATTTGGCAAATGTTTGTATTTTTAAAGTTATCATTTATTTATTTATTTAAAATGAGAGAATATTGTAGAGATGTAGACAATATTGCAGAAAAGCGTTTTATAAAATCTAATTAGTTAGTTATGCAAATTGGCAATAAATAAATCTATTTATTTATTTAAAATGATAAAGTATTGTAGAGATGTAGACAATATTGCAGAGAGGAATTTTATAAGATCTAATTAATTAGTTATGCGATTAGAATTTTTTCACTCTAACCAAGTTATTGTAAAACTTTTCAAGTGTTTAAGTAAAGAATAATGTTTTTGTTGGTAAACAATGAGAAAATCTTCACGAAACTTATTAGTTATTACAGAGTTTTTTTTTTTTTTTTTGGAAATTATTACAGAGTAATTTAAATATAAATTAATCAAATGAAAAGTGCGAGGGTTAACTTCGATACAAATTATTACGGAATACGGAGTAATTAGTATAATTTTTTTTGTATCGCAATTCGTAAATATAACATGAAATTTATTCTTCGCATAGTACCACAGAAGTAGGTCGTCGTCTAGACTGCTCTGTCACAAAAACAACTCTCTTTTATTTCATTGAATCAATGAAGAGAAAATTGTTTATTCATACACAAATCAAATAATATACTTTACACAGCCACATAAGCATAACCTCCCACGTGGCATTACTGAATCTAGCCTTTCACTCCCCAGTCAACAAAATTTTATCATTCTAATTTAAGTGAAAGACTCCTTGCCTCAATTTTGCAGGATCATTGAATCAAAAAAATTATTAATTATTTTTTTTAAAATGAATGAAATGCCAAGAGTAAGAGGTCAGCCAAAAATCCTCTCTGCATTGATATGGAAACAGGTTTCAGACCTGTGTGCTTGAAACGCACCTCCAGGGACCTCGAGGACCCTTGTCTAACAGCACTAGCAAGCCTGCATTGCTTCCTGACAATCCAAACATGTACCTGATGGAACACAAGATCGAGAAACGTATGAGCTCGTGACAATCCAAACAGTCAAAAGCATGTTTGAAACAAGTTCAGCTTAAAGAAACAAAATCAGCCATCAATAAATTATGAAATCAAGATGATAAGTCATTGACTCACTTGCATCGGCGTGAGCGTGATTTCTTTCTCCATGACACAAAGGATATCATCCACTGGACATAATAAATTAAAGAATCAGTCAGCAAAACTATGATTATAATAATGATAAAACAAACAGCCACCCCAACTTCAGAATTTTCACATGTTGCTGTGAGAAAAAGTCTAAATTCAATGCAGATATAGGTATATATTTAATATGAAGTATGTAAACATGAGTTGTTACTTTAATACCTTGAATAGTGAGACAACTTTAGAGCTGCCAGGGGTGGATGGTTTCGTCAACAATTCTCCTCTTGGTTGGTGACATGAATCTTTTGCCCAACTGTTGGGCAAATCTCTTTATCAGCAATACCAGGTTGTGAGTTATCAGTGGACTAATATGAAATTAATGCCTGCTCATTGACTCCCGATCAGCTCCGAGTGCATGAAGGCATTGCATAACAGCTTCTTGATATCAACCCTGTCTATTGGTGTGTTGTTTCTAAAATCAATGATCCCGATGGGGTTGTAATATGTCCTCCAACAGATTCAAGGGATGGCTTAACGATCTATACACAGCGACCATTATTAAGGTGTGGCACCTAGATGAATGGGATCGATTGTAATACCGAACTCTGTCACTCCATGCAATCTTCAGGATTCTGATGCATTAATCCACTTTCCTCAAGTTCTTGAAAGCCTCCCGTCTTTCTGAAGAAACTTCTGTTCTTCTTAAACTGAAGCTGGCGACTGTTGCAGACTTCGAGTACAAAATCATAACTCATTTCCTTATTTGCTTATGAGTAACAGATCCTGCACTATCATTTGAAAACCTTCTTCAAATGACTTCCTGGGCCTCCTTGGAGATTGACCAAACCTATCACCTTTTCAAGAGCGCATTGTTCTTATAGAATCACCATCAGGATGACTGATCCTAGGACTCATAGGAACTATTTCCAATTGGCGATCCTAGGACTCATAGGACTTTGGGCGATCCTAGGACTCATAGGACTTATTTCCAATTGGGCGATCCTAGGACTCCTTTCCAACTGGTTGATCCTACTGTCCAAATCCAGGAAATGGTCGACGGCGGCGTGGGTCTCCCCAAATGCATATTTCTCGACATCCACATCCTCACCATCAGTCAGCTTGTAAACTTGATTCTCATTGAAGCATTTTAGTGGGGGATACTCATATTGAGGGACTTCAGATTGTCCATTTGAATTCTCGGAGACGCTATTATTCCAGCTCAAACGATCCCTCTCCTTCTCAAGCTCTACCTCAACCTCAAGACTCAGTGAACCCCAAACTCAACATCCTGTGCTTGTACATTTGCACCTCACATGTCAAAGCTTCAATTGCTTGATCCCTCTTTATACAACAGGTCCTCCAATGACGACACCTCTTGCTGATCGTGCGCGGTTTTCTCCTCAGTAAATCTCTTGAATTGCGTGAATTCCATCTGAACATCGGCCTTTTCTCTTTTCCAGCTCAGGATCATTTGCATCGCCTCATTGGCTGCAGAGGAGGATGCATTCCTCTCCGCATCCAACTCCTTGCTCAAATCCTGAATGCTCTTCTGCTGGCCGCTCACCATTTCACGCAGAGCAGCACATTCATTCCCGATCTCAACCTTCGCCGTCAGAGGCATGACGAACCCCGGGACAGAAAACACAGAATCATCAAATTCATCATACTTTCGCTTAACAGAGCGGAGCCACGACCCTGCAATGGATCTGTCCGTCGCCGAACAGCTGCAATCGCAATCGCAATTGCAACATTTCGCCATGCTAGTGACGGCGACATATTCTCAGATCCCATAGTCTTATTAATGCCACATCCGGCCTCAAATCCAAACACACCGCAATCAATCACTCAACAAAAACAAAAACGCAATCAAACAAAATTATAATAATATAATCCAATACAACCAAGCTTCGATCCTCCCTCTTCAATCTACCTCGCACTAATCGTCAAATCTCCCTTATCCACAACCAAAAGAATATACACAACACCTACCAATTCACGTCCGATCAAGCCTAATTCCAACCACGCATATACACTGTGAAAAAAATATATCCAACGATCAATGCAGACGAGTTACCTGAAAACGAGAGTCGCCGAACCGCTCTTTATTTATTTTTTTATTTTGTTCCGGGAGAGAAAAGTTTTCTTCAACGATCAACTCTCTGAGCTTTCCGATATCAGAAAATTTTTCTCCCCGGAGATTTGGAAAATTGATATAGAAGAACAACAAAAAAAAAAAAAACTACAAAACTAAAAAACTAAAAAACTAAAAATAAAAAGATATTCAAACTTCCAGAGGGAAAGCGGGAGATAGAGGTTGGAAGCCAACTACATATTTATTTATTGTTTTGCTTTTCCCATTTCGTGAAGATGGCAGGAAATGATTGTTACAGACGCTTACATATATCCTTTTTTGCTTTCCCCCAAAGGGTAAAGTCGGAAATCCGGGGACAATTTTAGATGATCCTCGTTTATTCTGCTTCAGAATCTTACATGTAATTAATTATTAATCACCACTTTAATTATAATCCACGATAAATAAGTGATTCAGTTTTCGCTTATTTAATTTATTTACATTTGGATTTATAATTAAATAAAATTTAATATAATTTAATATAATTTGGTATAATAGAATGAAGTGAGTGGAAGTGGTCACTCACTATGAATGGATGTCCATAACTTGAGCATGGACACCATTATTTTGGGCAGGGAAATAGGAGTGCTGAAAAAGTAACAATTTATATAAACAACTTAAATTTCCTATTTTTGTGAGTAGCCTATGACTTTAGAAGTTGGAATTAATTAATTGTGGAAGTTGAAGATATTACAAATTACACCTACAAAATAAAACCAATTAAGGGATTATTCTTAAAACTTTATTAACCCTTTTTATATAGTTACAATGTAACGTTTTCCTTATGTTATTATTAAGGTTTAAAAAAGGAAACCAGATCAGAAGAAATATGAGAACTACAAAGCCACTTACTATAGGAAACCAGATCGGCAGTGGACAAAGAGCCCATTGCACACATGCATGTCAACTACAAAGCCACTTACTATAGTAAAGCCCATGGCCATGTTGATTATAAGAAATTAGAATTGACGAAAGAAACCCACAATTATTACTGTCCTATCTTATATAATTTGATGGTTTACAGTTTAGATATGATGAAATGTTGGAGTTGTTGCAAGACTTGAGTTGAGACATCTGAGAATGGGTCATTTGTGAAGAAGCCATGTTGTTTTCCTTGGAAAACAACATAGTCAACATCCTTATTTTGGTGTTTCAACTTCATTGCATAGTTCTCCACCCTGTCTTTCAACACTTCTTGGCCTCCAACCATCACAGTATTGGGTCAAGCTTCACTGCCTCCAGGCTTGGGGCTTGCAGGGGCCCAAAGGGGTTTGCCAATGGGTGGTCTGCTGTCCCCCCAAAAGGTAGTGATAGCCTCCAGAATCTGTTCTAAGGGAAAGATAAATATGAATTGATATATAGGATAATGATAATAATCCAAACCCCACTATATTATCCTAGCTACCTAATTCCTTGAAGCTTAGCTTATATTGCCCATTGGCATTTGGCAACACTGTTAAGGATAGAGTCATCATATCATATATATCCTCCAAGGGATAAGCAATAATAATAAAAATAATGGGAAAATATGATACAAACCCTAATGTGCATGATTATATTTTTGTGGTCAAATTGGAGAGGGAGGACGGTCGGTTGGGCCCTACCAAATCTTCCAAAAGAGAGAATCACTTATCCCCTCTTTCTTGCTTCCAAACCAAATTTGGCCTCTTCCACAATAATGTTCATCATGCCCATTCCCAATAATCATTTATGCATGCCTAAAAGGCTATAACCTAAAGAATCAAACATAGAAAGATGAAGATTTGACTTGTAGTTGGTAATGGTTGTGACTATTCAAGATATTTATATGTATAGTTATATATAAACTATATATATAAATATATTGTTCTGTAAATTTATGAGATATTTTTAAGTTATTGATTTGTATTGTGTACTACTACAAAAATAAATAAATAAATAAATAATGAACTTAAATCAATATAGTTAATTAACCAGACTTGTGATGACAAAGGGAGATTCAAAAATAATTTCAAATTTTCAATTAGGGACAAGGTGGTGAAACATAAATAAAGTAAAACACAAGTTGGAGATGATTCAATCAAAATTAAGAAGAATTTAGACCAATAAATTGATAGGATGTTTTAAGCTAAGGTTTCCACAATGGTTAGAACATCTAAATCAAAGGATATTGTTGTCTGTCAAAGGGCAAATTTGAAGTGTAAAAGCCAGAACTGTTACTTTAATCTAAATTCCAAAAAAATATATATAATAATTCTTTGATTTGCTGGAAAATTTGTGATCGCTATTTAAATGTGTACTTTAGGTATATTTTATATTGTGACTTTAATCAGTAAAAAATTATAAATTAATTGACTCAAATCAAGAAAGGCAATATATAATTTTCATGAGAAATTAAACTTAAAATTTTATGATTATTATCTCAATTAATTATTGGACCAATTAAATTTGGTTGAAGTTGTCAAAAAGAATATAATAATATTCCACATCTTAGGAATCTTGGTCCTACCCACTTTCCATTTTTCCAATGACAAATGGTACACTCTAAAGTCTAAAGCAAATAACTTGATTGAAGCTCTATGTTTTCTCATGGCCTAGAAAGGCCAAGTCAAATGCTAAGATGTCGCTACCACATAATATACAAATTTGAATTCCAAACTTAAAATATTATCATCACTTGTGACAAGTGATAATTATTATTATGTGGATCATAGTTTTATGGATCATAATATCAATAATGTACCTTCTATATAAATAATATACTTTTAGTATATTAAAACTGTACATTGTATTCAGAAAAAATACATTATTTAAATACTGAAAGTATATATATTATTTGTATAAGGTACATTCATACACGAATAATTTACTTTTAGTATATTAAAAATGTATTTTTTTGTTATGGTCAACACCACAGTACAGTGTGTGGACCCAAATAATTTGTCCACTCTTGTTCCGGAGACGGGTGGAAGAGATAAATGGTGGGATGTGTTTCAATTGGACTCTGGACCCCTAAATGTTTATGCAAGCTTATGAATTTATTTTGAATTGGTTAAAATTTTTTACTATATTTAGGGATATAGATTCATATATAAATTAAAGTAAAACATCACATCTTTCATTCTTTCCACAACCACAAAAAAATATGTATATAGGCACTATATAATGCAAGGTACATTCTCTAGCTTGATGTATAGCCTTTTGGTTTCATCCTATATATTTTTGCAATGTCCTAATTAGTCCCACTAGTAGTATGCCACACATGTGTATGTCTTCATCAAAGTATTAAGGTAAAGTCGGTTTCACTAAAAGGAGCCAACCAACAAAACATCCTTGTTAATGCATGCCCTTTTCGTTGGTTTGGTTTTTGTACCGCTCGCAAGTTGTAGTGTAGGTTGAAATGATGATGAAGATTGTAATAATTGAATTGAATTGAATTTGGTAATGCCATTCTTTTCATGATGTTGATGTGTTATACCTTTCCTGTGTCATAATGGACAATCGGATGATGCAATGATGCACTACTAGCTCGTTTGGCCCCGAAACGAATGGTCGAGTGGGTGGAACACATTACAATTCTAGTTAAACGTTTTGAGTTTAATTATGGCCAACATCCTGACCTCTCGGGTCGAGTGGGTGGAACGCAACACAATTCTAGTTAAATGTTTTGAGTTCAATTCTGGCCCACTGGCCAACACCTTGACATCTCAGTCGAGTGGGTGAAACGCAACACAATTCTGGTTAAACGTTTCGAGTTCAATTCTGACTAACACCCTCACCTCTTAGGTCGAGTGGGTGGAACACAGTACAATTCTGGTTAAACATTTGGAGTTCAGTTCTGGCCAACACCCTGACCTCTCAGTCGAGTGGGTGGAACGCAGCACAATTCTGGTTAAACGTTTCTAGTTTAATTCTGGTCAACACTTGGACTTCTCAATCTAGTTCGGGTATAGAATTTTCTTATAATTTGATTTATCTCTTATATAATAGTTTGTGAGCTATTATGGAAGGACCAGAAAAAGGAAGAATTTTCATACCTGTCGAGAATTTCGAGATTTAAGAATGGCTCCGGCGGCCCTTCAGCTTCGGACTTTGTCCTTACAGTCCCGCCAAAGAACGGCGCCATCATGACGTAGCCGCGAACTCGAACGGGGCTCAGCTCCGGCGAGCCCACTCCGAGCCTAACCGCCAAAATGGTGAGCGACGTTGCCGCCGGAGGAGTCACCTATGACGAAAGCGCGGTCAAAGTCAACCCCGTCTTTCAACCAAGCGTCGGTCGAAACGTGGGCGGCGACCCACTTCACGGCGCAAAACGCGTCAGTCCATGGCCGCCGGGAGGCGGTGCTCCGGAGCCAGCCTGTAGTCCGGCGCCACGACGAGCGCCTGGAGGCCGGCGCAGAGGCGGAGGCAGCAGCTGTGGCAGTTGGGCCACGTGCGAGAGCCGACGCAAAATCCGCCGCCGTGGAAGAAGAAGACAATGGGGAGACTAACGGCGGAGGCGGAGGAGCGCGGCTTGTAGATGCGGAGGTAGAGCCCGTGGGTGCGGTCGAAAAGGGAATCTTTCCAGTGGACGGAGGCGTCGTCGTGAACCGGAAACGGAAAGTTTATGTCCTCGTCCTTGGACCGGAAGATTGAACCGTCACTATAGACTTGAAGAATGCCACTGCAATCTTCTACTACATGAGGAAGTGAACCCATCTCTCTCTCTCTTATGATCTCTTTCCTTAGATAATTTTGTTTTTAATTTGTTTCAGAAGAGGAATTGAGGGGTATATATACGCACCCAGCAATGCAGAGAATTGAAAGGTGTATGTATCTGTATATATATTATGAATTTATTTTGTATTGTTAGGTAACACAGAAATGGACAAAGCTAATAAAAAGAAAATAAAAATATATATATTTTGAAAGTAAAAGTAATATATTATATTAGAATAGGTTAGCTCCAAGAAAGCCATCAAGAAATAGTCCAAACAATCAGACTTGGACCAAGGTCTCCCAAACTAATTTACAAATTGGTGACCATGTTAGGGAACCGTCAGAAAGTTGAGATTACAAAAGTCTTTAGCAACTTCCCTATAAGGAGTATCATATTATAAATTATAAACCTTATACAATCACTTTCAATCTGAGCATACACAATTCAGTCTAAGCTCCGCTCCTTTAGCGATTTTAAAGCTTCCCGAACCCTAATAGTTTCAAATCTCAATCGTCTTATGGTCTAAATAAATCATTCCAAGGACCTCTCTCGCTGCAATGAAGAAAACGTAATTGTAATGATTGAATATATTCATTATACTACACCCCTATAACATAACTTGGAGATCAGAAATAACATTTCCGATCTCATTCAAGTAAAATTATATAGCACACTCTACATTCAAAGATAATACAACTTATCAATTTAAATATAAAATATACTAGCGTCACCGTCACATATATGTGTATTTAGATTATGGATATGTATGCTTTTTGGCAACCATTATCCCACAACAAAATATTAAAAGGGCATTTTCCAAAAACCCCCACTAGCTACAAGTAAACTATAGATTACTTAATTGACGTCAACCAAAGCATAGAATGAAGATAAGGATGATTGTATTGTGATTTCAAACAAACTTCCATAACATTGGGGGTGGTGTTATAGTACTGTATGTAATGAACATTGTGGTCGCTCCACTTTCTGCAAATTTGGTTGCAACCCCAAGCTCATCAATTCAAGAAGCCCCACCTCATCACATCATGAAGATATTATTCCTTAATTATATGGTTTGATTATGTGACTCAAATGTCATTTACAATTTTGGATTAAAGAGGAAATTGTCATGTCTCTTTTAGCATCCCTATTAACATGTGGCTCCAAATAACCCATCCGAGTTGGCAGAGCCGGTTTTTAGATTTTTAATGACACCATTCTTGTAAATAAATGAGGCCCTACCAAAAGGGCAATCTTTAAAACCAATACTGATTCAAACCCTTGACCTCTAAGGTGAAACACCATAGAAACACGTTTCTACCTTTCTTCCATATAGTCTTTAACGTCTTAACTAGTTAGGTAAAAGTTAAATATTAGATTCTCTAAAATTTAAGGCTCTGTGCGGTTGCACAGCCCAAAATCCGGCCCTGCGAATTGGCCTGGTCAAGTAGTAGGTTTGGTAACTATAAGGTATAATCGAGCTATCTATTGACCTTCTCGGTTGAACTAGTCAACTATGAGTAACTTAAATTGATTTACTTCTTTGTGGTCTGACTAAAGTATGGTGGCTAAATTATATATTGATTAATTACAAAGTATTATTAGTAATGTCATAAGCAATGACATTTTCTTCAATTTCTTTATGGTTAAATAGTAAAAGTAAAGGTAAAAATAAATATATTATATTGGAAATGTCCCTCTTATGATGATCCACAGGTAGTATCTTATTCTTACATTATCCAGAAGATAATAATAAAATTCAAATGGGCTATCCCTGTTGGGGAAATTACCACTAATTCCCAACTCAGCAATCGATTTAGAAGCCATGTTTAAGGCAAAGTGAAAACATAGTCCAAACATATCTAACAGCTATAATGAAGTTAGAGTTAGTTACATCCCCAAATTAAAAAAAAAAAACGTTTATAATTATTTCATTTGTAACTATTTGAAGATTGTAATATAAAATTATGTATAAATATGCACCAGACTGCATAAAAGATCTTCTCTGAGCAGATGTATATGTATGTGTTTCTGTGTGTAAAAATTAATCAGTGTCAAATTAGTGATAATATAGCGTATAGATAACAATTATACATTTTTACTAAATTAAAAAAGATAAAGAATTCCTTTCAAAAAAATAAAAAAAAATAAAGAATTTTTCTTTTTTAATTGAAAGCCCTTTTTTGGGGGGTTCAATTGTCTTCTCTCCTCCCATGAAAATCGGACACCACAACATGACAAATTTCAACTTTCATTATATTCCAGATCAAACAGCTCAACGAAATATATAAACAAAAGTATTTATATAAATCCTTTACACCAAAATAATAATAAGTATTTATATTGTTAGCCCCGCGAAAAATCAGGGCTGCTGTCGATAGGACTGCACAATAACTGACAAAACCGAACTTTACCATTTTAGTTTTAGATACTCCGTATTAGTTTGTCATATAAAATTACTAGATTTTATTATAAATAATTGCATAAAATCATACAAGATAATATATTTTAAAATGTTGTGCTAAAGAATTCTTATACATAATGTATTATTAATGTTTTCTTTTGTCAGATTAGATGACAAGAGAAACTCGTAGCGAAGCCTAAAAGATCAACTTAACTGGTTGGTCAATCTCAAAGATTTAATCGGCCGATAAATTGGAGACAGGCCACCATGGTCCCACAAATCACATAGAAAAAGTAAAATCTTATACAATAAACTGAACTGAAAATGAGTGTTGGCAAAAATCAAATTCATAATTGTATTGTCCGAGAATCATGTTACGTTCTACCCCTTTCGGGGCTCACAATTTGGTTTTCAAGACAACGGACAATGTAGAGAATTTCGGTCCTTCAGAAGCAAACATGAGGAGGGATGAGCTTTCCTGGATTCATGATATTGTTGGGATCCAAAGCATCTTTAATCTTCTTCATTGTTTGCAGATTCTCCATTCCCAGTTCTTTCTCAAGGTACTAGAAATGAAGGAAGAAGCAACACAGTGAGATATATAAGATCTGTATAATTTTCTCGTAAAACATTTGAATTCGAAGATATATAAATGCATGTTATGGCACCTTCATCTTCCCAGTACCAACGCCATGTTCTCCGGTGCACGTGCCTGACAACTCAAACAATCGGGTGAAGAACACGATATATATATAGATATATAAAGTACTACTACTACGTGATCGACTGAGAGGTTAGGGTTCGGAGTATTGCTGAAAAACCGAGTTTGAAGGAGTTGCAGCTCATACCTTCCATGGATAGAGCGGTGTGGACCATGAAGTGGTTTAGCCTCTCGGCTTCTCTGCGTTGGCTCTCCTGGGCGGGATCAAAAAGAATGACCGTGTGGAAGTTCCCATCACCAGCATGAGCGATAACTGTGCTGTAATGAAGAAGCAATCGAGTCAAGTCGCATCTCTCTTATATGATGCGTTATCAAAGTCTTCGAGAAGTTCATTAGAAGTACCATACTAGTGGCGAGGCATCCAGCTCTTGTTTCGATCGGGAGATTAGTTCTGCAAGGTGCGAAAGAGGAACACAAACATCCTGCATTAAGCAAGTCGCTTACCAGTTTGAGGACGCGATTTAATGATTGATACTCGATAGTATTTTAGTTACTAGAACACAATTTTGTGCATATAACCAAAAACCAGGCAGGAAAACGGACCGTTATCATTGCTTCGAAATTAGGTTCCATAGCAAAGCAAGCCCAAAGCGCTTCCTTCCTTATCTAAAACCAAAAGGTCGAAACAATCACTATCAAAACCACATCCTTTTTAAAGAGTAATAAAGTTAGAAATTTACAGAGTCTAGTTATGTGTTGGGCGTCGGCCGGCTTGGCCAAGTTCAGCCCCTGCTCGATTCGAGACGTGGCGATGTGGCTTACCATGGAGGGATGTGGTTAAATGGTTAATGTCCACCTACTTATGATCAATTGGTTTTAAGTATGATATGGCAACCAGATAGCCAAAGAACTCTGTGGTTAAACGTGCTTAACTTACAGCAGTCACAGGATGGGTGACCAGTTCATAAACCGAATAGATTGGGACGATTAAAAGGGGATGAAAGTACATTTCCATGAAAAAAAAAACAGAAAGGAAAGATACGTTATCTAGTTACCTTCCAAAGTTCCTTTTTCTCTTCAGGAGCTTCTGCAAAGACGAAATCTGTGCCCCTGTGCTCAGAAGCTATCTTCTGAACAATTTTTGTTTGCTCACGTGCATACGCTTCTGGTAGATAGTGGCATAAACGAATAAGATTAGCAACTAAACGGTCGAGAGAAACCGACCTAATGTTCTTGCAGAAGCATTGGATATACACTCGTGAGCTAGCTTTTTCTGGTGTAGTTAGGGACAGTAGGGTCGAGGGTCGAGCCCCATATTACAAGCTCGATAAGTTACATAAGATGAACAATATTTTACCTGTGCCTATAAATTCAAACATTAGAGTTGGAACTTCCGGCAAATTTTTCCCGTTTGCAGTATTAATTGCTCGCACTTGAACTTCATCCAGGAGTTCCACTCTCGAGACCTAATAAGATTAGGAACAGCACTTCTCAACGGGAGGAACGGAAATTTTCTGTCCTCGTAAGAAAAACGGGTATTTTAGTAAACATTGGCTAACGATTCTGACCTGTATTCCGGTAAGCATAGTGGCAATAGCAACGTCTGCTGCATCCTTGATTGTCGGGAAGTTGCACATTGCAACCTGTGGAGTCATATGTGGATAAGTTGAAAGAGAATTTCAAAAATAATTGGATAAATAAATTTAGGAAACATCTTTATAAAGGACCGATAAAAGAAAAAATGAGAATACCACTGACGATTGTGGAATTTTCTGCAATCGCAAAGTAACTTCAGGATAACTCCCAGCGTTCCTTCACTTCCAATCATCAAGCGTGTCAAATCATACCTACAATACGCAAGTTCACAGATATCGGAAAAGTTAATCGTAATAACATTGCAGTTAAAGTGAGCAACCTTTCGAATTACGCCGACATGGACAAGCTTACCCCGCAGCACTTTTTCTCGCCCGGGATGCCGTCTTGACAACATCTCCATTGGCTAGAACAGCCTGTCAAAGAAGCGCTTCATATGAAACCGTGCCCTTGCCCGCCATCGAAACTTTCAGTTTAGACATAGCATACCTTAAGACTGATGACATTGTCGCGCATCGTACCATACCTACATGCTAAAATCGGAACCGTTAGTTATACTTATGAGCAGTGTTGCAAAAATCGCACCTAGGCGCTAGGCACTCGGCCTCCTGGGTGGCCTAGGCGGTCCCCAGGCGCCTAGAGGGCACCTAGCGATTTTTTCAACAACTTCAGTCGTAAATGTGAATACCTCACAGCCAAAGAGCACGAGCAACGTGTAGCGCACATACCCCCAATGGTTGCTCCAGGTCCTGAGAATTAAGTGTTTGAAATAAAGATGACAGCTTTATTGCTCTAGGCAAGAACAAATTTATTGCTCGACGAAATTTACAAAGCAAAAACCAAACAATAAATCTCCCAAAGCAAAGAATGAAATACTGTTAAAAAGATAATGGAAACTGACCAGGATCAAGGGGGAAGAAGAGACCGTGGGGCTCCAAGTATTCATTAAGCTCCATCCATCCGACGCCAGGTTCAACGACAACATCCATGCCTCCACGTGTAATGCTTTTACACGCTACAAAATTAACAAACTTTATGAAGGATTATTTCTTGCAAGTTCAAGAAATTAAATATTATGGAAATTCATACGTTCATTAAAGTCATGTCGATGCAAACACGCCATTAGGGGATAAGGTGTGACCTCAATAGATGTGGCTCCGCCATAAGGTACAATCGGGGCCTGTTTACACCACATTCAACCATTAAAATAACAAGCAACAAAGCAAAAGCATTAAAAAAAAAAAAAAAAGAATGAATGAAATAAAATATGTTTCCACCGTTCGAGTTACAAGTGGAGTTCAGACCTTAGTTTGTTGCAAGCTTTCACTATCTTAGATACCTCCTCCTCGACCTGCATGGAGGAGAGAGTCACCAACGAAGATTTCACGATATCTGATATAACTCGTTACTTCGATTTAAAAAAGTTGTTCTTAGTATGAAATGCAGCGATTCAAAACAAGAAAACACCATATGAATCTAGGTATCCATCAAAATGTCACAAACATCTTGTAAAAAACTCTGCTTGGGGCAACAACACCCATAAAACTGGAAACTCGATTACTTTTACTCCCAATTGCAAATGATGACTGGGCATAGAAGTACCAAAGCTACTGGATAAGCAAGTAAGCAATACAAAAACAAAGATGCGGGTGCATTATGTTTCAACAAACCTCGGAAAAACCACAACATCAGGGATATTCACTGCCTTGTGAAAACTATTCTCGGGCTTCCCATGAGTATATCTCTCATCATAGTCCGTCGTCAATATTATCCTACATAACAACCATCAACAGTTCACCTCCAAACCAGTAAACAAATCCACCCTTTCCAAATCAAAATAGTGCTAAATAGTTTGTGTTCTTTTACTCAACACTATTAACAAGAAAGATGAACTGAGTACACAAAACAGTCAGAAATGATTGTCTAGATTATTTTGTGGGATACCCGGAATTTCGACTAATCCCCTGGCCGGATTGTAGACACCTCTTTTGGTTGGGACAGCTAGTCTGGAGATTTAAGGGCTGCTCCATTCCCAAAGCTCCCAAAGCCAAGGATCGAACCCTTGACCTTTGGTTAAGGATGGATGAGCCCTTCCACTCAACCACGCCCCCAGGTTAAGACTTATTCTAGATAGTCATGACATAAACTTAGCTTAAAATACTCATTGGCTAATTGGCTACACCACAAAGTTGGGACTATACAATACCTGACAAATTTCTTTCAATTCATGAATAAGCTCTTGTGGAACTTCTTTGTAAGAACCCTTCACCACATAATCTGTGCTGCCTTTGCCACCAATTTTCACACTTCAATGCACCAAATAGAGAAACCAATAAACCAATCGACCACAAACCACTCAAAAATACTCAGCTCATTTGAGTGCTCCAAGCAATACTATTTCCTGGGTTCCTAAAAAATGATATAAAAATCATTTCTTTTTTAATAAACGGGTGTAAAATACCTGGAATCGATAATATTGGGAGCTTCGCTGAGACTAAACGAGTGGTTGGTTTGGGAGTGTAGAGGCAGAGAGGCGGCAGAGAGAGCGAGGGCCAGGGGGAGTAAGCCGGCAGTCCATGAAAAGAAAGAGTGGGCATTCTCTGAGGTGATTATGCCCTCTCTGAGGAGGCTTGATTGAACCCTTTGCCTTTGCCTATGGGAAAATGAATTCTTGAAACCATTGTAAGTGAGCCTTGAAGAAGAACGGAGCCGAGATAACCACGAAAACGAAGACATCCGTCGGAAAGATTGAATCTTTGGCGATGCAGATTAGAGAGAGACGGTGAGATGATGAAAAAAGTTTTGGCTATTTGTAGATTGCCCTCCAATTGTGGAAAGAAGTTAGAAGTACCATACCCTGGTTAAATATACCAATTTTGGTCTCACAAAATGACAGTTTTTTCCATATATTTAATACTTATCAATTATTATTTTAGTACTCATTTTCACAATTATTATTTTAGTGTTAAAATTTTTCACAATGTCACCCCTCCATTTATCGAAATCTAAAATTTTTAAAAGTATTTCATCCTTTTCAAGTTAATATCACAATTTTTAAAGGTATCTCTCCATAAAATTTAGTTTCACCATTTAAATTTATTTTTTTAAAGTGACTGATATCACCTAAATCAAATGCATGGCAAACATAATGGGCTAGAAATTAAAGAATAATAATTAAAATTATATACATATTATTTCAAATAATCACTACATGAACTGCATACTCCTATCTGCAATTCCATCAGGTGTCTCTCTCACTCAAATGGCAGATGGAAACCAGAAAGATGTGACTATCACCACCATATCCTAACCTTCATTCTAACCAAGAAGTTAACAAATGATCCTGGAGGATTCATTAAAATTGTGCAAAAGATGATTTCAGATCCAAGCAGGCAACTACATCAGAACCCAACCGCGTAACGCGTTTGCAATCCCAGAACAGCCTAGACTGCTTCAATGCTTCAGCTCGGTCAGACACCAGCCTTTCTTTCCATAGCTTTTGAAATCTAAAACGGGGCAAAGAATATATAGTTCATCATTGTATCCATGTCACAGGAAGATAGGCTCTCTCGAGAGAAGGATGAAGAGAACAGGAATGATACAATGCATACTCGAGACAAACTCACCTCTTCTTCAAAAGCAAATCTAATTCCATATGTGCACTACGTTGGTGTAAACACCTACCTGAAATTAAGAGGGAATAGCACAATGTAATCAATGGTTAAACAATGTGAAACCATTGGTTGATGCCCTTTTTTTTTTTTTTTGAGTACTACTGACTCTGTTACAATGTAGTATCTGTTCATAGCTACTTTCTCAACCCACTGAAGCACAAAGAGTCAATACCACCCCCACTGGGGCTCAAACCCGTGACCTCCCATTTGGGAGAGCCACTAGACCACAATGTCATTGGCGGTTTGATGCCCTGTTATATGCAAAATCACTACGCCTTTTCTGAATAACTTCACCTTCAGACAAAGGTACACTTGAAAATCTATCTATTATTATTAAATCTTCCTCCCTCCTATTCATACTGTTGAAAAGACACTAGTGTGAATAGATTTAGTTCTGTCTCGTGGTTTTGTATACCGTTGAAAATACACTAGGCTCAGAATATGCTAAAATTTGAATAGATGTAAATCTTCAAGTAAACAAAAGATTTGTCATTTGTGCAAACATTACACCCACAGATGGACCTATACCGAATTCAAAGGCAACAATATATGAAAATCAACTGTAATTCTTATTTGTGGACGAAATGCCTATTAGATACAGACCTGTCTGCAAATGGGACACTTTGACTCCTTACTTGCAGCCTTTAGACCATCGTATATCATCACAGAAGCTGCCCTGCATGCACATGATTTGCAGAATAGATGGCCACAGCCTAAAGCATAGGGGTTGAAAACAAAATCCTAATTTTGTGACCAGCTTTGAGTTAGGAAACAGAATTCCGACATGAAATTAATTCTATTTTTCTTTCCAGTGAAGTAAATGACTCACCAGGCAAACAGCACACTTCAGGCTGTATTCTAATTTTATATTTTCGGGGAGCGCCAAAGTGAGTGTAAACTCAGTAGCATCGAAATCACATGAGAAAGAACTGAAGAGCTCTCTTGAGCTCCTACCATTCGAGGCATTGAAGTTCAAATAGAAAGCTCCTAGTTCAATCAACCACGGTGATTGCAGAATCTCCAAGTGCTCAGACTTATCGTAGATTTAAAATTCCTTCCCTTGACAGAGCCATGAATCTACAAGAAGATATTTATTCATATAGGAAGAAAAGAAGAAGAGTATAAGAATGAAACACAAACAAAGCCAAAAAATGCCTTACCTTGTCATACTTCTTAAGGATCTTTCGCATAGCAGTAGTATTCATCACTGCATACTGCATTAGCATTTGACACTCTTGTGCCATGGCCTGCTGATCATCAACAAAACAGTGACGCAACGATGTGAAGTATCGTTGCACCCCTGGAGCCATATGAAGTCTGAGAAGTCTTCTTACTCTAGAGCTAAAACACCCAGCAATGTCAGAAGCCTCCTTCTTCAGTTCAGGAAAGAAGGTTTGATCACACACTAAAGAAATACAAATTGATCATTACAACTCTCATATAATTGCAAAAAAAACTATGCAGAATGATTGCTGTTAAAGCAAAACAACAGGTCTTTGAAGATCTTTTTATCCATTAATGAATACAATTCCAGAAATGCAGAAGAATTTTATCTAGCCATTATCACATCAAAAAGTTAAAATGAAAAAACAAATTGTTGGTTGGAGGGGGCTGCCATAAACACAGAATTCAGAAAATATTATAGTTTTTGCTAACCACACACAGGAAGCAAACAATTCTTTCTCAGCAACAGTCTCTCTACACAAATTCCTGATGAACATCCAAGTTGCTCAGGCTTTAGGCTTGGTAACCACAAGTTCCAAGTTCGACTCTCCGTGAGAGCAACCTATCCTATTGGCCTTTTTTAGGCAACCTAAGCTAGTTTATCCGTTTGTTTGTGATCCTTTGCGGGCTAGGGTTTAATGGCTGCTAATTTCTCTCCTCATCTAAATTCATCATTCTGTGTAATGAGTACTAGTTTTATCTCGTAATCCAAATTTAAGATGAACGGAATAATTCCGCAGAATATTTTGCAAAACACATTGAATAATGTTGCGGATTTCACAACAAATGCATTCAAACAACAATCACAACAAACAATTCAAAAAAATCAACCACCTGATTCAAAGCCATTCAACTTATGAACAAAATTTGACGAGATAAAAACGTACAAGAGCAGCATTCATTGGAAGCCTCGAAAGTTGTTGCATGCGGAGCAACGTTTGAGAACTTTCTTCAGGCTTTTGTATTCGACATAGGACAGCTTGTTGCCTTCATCCTCGTGAATGTACTCCGTGAAAGTCTCCCCAAACTTCATCTTCTTCCACCAAAACAGAATCCAATTCCTCCCGAGGGTGTATAGCAGCTGGAGAAATATACATACACGTAAACCGACAGGATTAGAATATATATATAATCGCGTCGATCTGGTACGATTACGAATGATTGTTACATACGGCCTCCTGCCGCCGCAATTCCTCCGCGTTTTCGTTCCTTTTTTCCCCCGGGGACGGTGGTGGGCCTGAGATAATACAATTATCTGTAAATCTTAGATCAGATTCGATTCGATAATGAAATTGCCGTATAATATCAATTCCGTTTCATTCTTTTTGACAATAATAATGTTGTGTTTCCCTTAAAATTTTCTAAAAAGAGGAAAATGATATTTGTTATCAGCGAAAAATAGTTAAATAGGTGCTTCAACTTTTACGATTAAAAGTGGCTAATTAAATTTTATAATTTTACGATAAAAATTAAAATTTATAATTTTATAACAAAATTTTGAAAAAGAAAAGAAATTATTAAGCAAACATTAAATCAAAATGTTGAATACAAGTAGGATAGTAGTAAAATTAAAAGGTGTTTTGTAAACAGCTGATTGATTTAGCTAGTAATTGATGATTAATTGCGGTTAATTGGTTCAACTAATTTATTAATTTACCAGTTGTTTGGTAAATTAGTTATTTACTAGTAACTGATTGAATGTATAATGACATTTAAAAGTATGAGTATATTATGTTATTTTAATCTTTAAATATAACGAGATGATAAATTTTTATTGATAAATAATTATAAATTTAGGTATCATCTATACTTTTTTAAGGACATAAGTTAATTGTTTTTATTTATTTAACTCTTATTGGATATCAACTTTAGCAAAAGTCGAAGCGATTTAATGCACAATTGACAAATTTTGATATTTTAATATACATTACTTACAAAATTTTTAATAGCGTAAGGGTATTCGTATATGATAACATTTTGTAAAAACAAATTGTATAATTATATAGATAAAATTCAGAATTCACTCTTATAAAATTTGTAGAGATATTTAATAAAATTTTAAAATAAAACATCTCATCGCCATTAGTGAGAATCATAACAACCATGAACCACCTTCATATGTTTTTCATCCACAAATTCTCTATCATAATACATCATCTAAGTGTCATTATATCTCAATATCAAAGCTTATAATACGTGTCCAGCACGCTAACCTGATGGTCAAGCAACATATTCTATCAATTCTCACATCATCTTAATCAATTCCGTCGCACTCGATCTTTCAACTACAATTTATCTTCTTCTTTTTTATATATAATTTACGAGTTATTACATAAGAATGAAATTTATTCAAATTCTAAATATATACTAGCTATATATATTTTCCTCGTCATTAACAAATTTTAAAAATGAATGAATGAAATGTCAATTTGCAGTTTTGCACTATCATAAATAAGGTAGGAGGTGCCTTTATAGGTAGTTCTATTTTCTTCATACTCCATTATTTGATATATTTTATTCCATATATGTTCTATATTTCCTTTATGGGGGATCGTTGATGATTATATTCTTTGAAGGTAATTTTTTTTTAATATATGAGAAAAACCTATAATTACTAATTGAATGTATGTACTGGATAAATTATGTATTTTAACTATATTTGATAAATGACTATAACCAACTAAATTAGTTTAAATTGTCTTTAGTTATCCGACTCAAATAAATAAATAAAACTAATAAATCACTATCACTGAGAGACGAAATAAATGCTTGATGGGTTGCCACTCATCTTGCACCAAAAATAATAATAATAATAATAATAATAATAATAATAATAATAATAATAATAATAATAATCCATTATTCAAAAAAGTGATGATGCTTTTGGTTAGATTCTGCCATCCACCTAGAAAATGTGGATGTGATACCATTAATTTAAAAATATAATATACTCCGTAGTTAAGAAAAATACTAAGCTACTTATATTCTTAAGTTCTATTTTTTATTTTTACTTGCTCACTTAAAATTTTGATGTTGATATTTTTTTTGAAACTTACAAGATAAAGATAAATTATCTCTTGTTACATCCTAAAGTAAAATTGAGGGAGTAGATTCAGTGTAATATAATTCTATAATATCGAGTGGCTTGTAGTCCATTGGTATTGGATTGCTTCCCTACGTGGGAGGTTTAAGTTTTGAGCCTCAATATAAGCATAGATTGTATGTATAACTCTATAATTAATTTCACTAAAAGTGCATCGACTATAAAGTCTTTTCACATTCAATTATTAACCACATGTTATCATCGAGACTATTGAGAATTTTTCGAATATAATCTTTTATTACTAATTCCCTTTGCCCTCTATCAAACTTGAGGCTAAAATCATAATTTTAACATGTTAACACTATGAAGTTGTTGTCAATTAATTTAAAAGTAAACATTTTTAAATGTAAAGTCAAAATCAAACATCACCAACTAGTTGTAGTAAATTACCGCCCTACTACAATTAGTTCATTTAGTTTAAGGGTGAAATACATTAAACGATATGGACACCAAGAAAATGACATTGATTCTCACAATCTCTTGTAATAAAAGTCGAATCAAAAAAAGTCAAAGAATATAAAATACTTTATCAAAACTACTAAACCATGTCTTTTTAGACACTTCGAGACACACTTGTTAATTGTTAATGAATGCTATTATTTCTTGTAAACTATAGTTAGTATACTATGTGGCCGTGAGTTTAGTTGACTAAGGCTAGTCTTTCTTTTTAGATATGAGATTTAGCGTTAGGTTATCTTTTATCTTTTGTTAATCTCTATCATGGTAACTGAATAGAATTCCTAATCTATCAATCTGGTATTCAGATAGGTTATCTCTTCCACCGTACACAGCCTACCTCCCCTACCGCAAAAGCCCATCACCAAAGTCGATTAACTTCATTTGACACGCACTGTGTCCGCCCGCCGACTCACCTTCTCCGGCGGCCCCGAACCATCTTCGTAGCAGCGGCTCATTCATTCAGTCTCAGAATGAAGCTCACGTCCCGGAAATTACCTCTCTCTGAGCGAACGCAGCTCATCCCTTTTCTCCTGGGGGCAGGAGGATCTGCTAGGCATACGTCGATGGCACCACGACGTGCCCTTCGGCCACCATCACACAGGACTCCGTCTGGTGAACTCGACCTTCGGTCGCCACTCCCTCGGTCCAACTCTAATCCGGCACAAAAAAGCCCTGGGGTTATACAGGTATCAATCGATCTTTTAATCCAACTTCAATTAATTAACCAATCTAAAAATAAGTTAAAGAAATTTTATTTTTATTTTAGGGTATAAATTTCTAACTTTATGGTAAATATTAGCGTACAAGTTGAAACAAGGAACTATTTTGGTTAAATTTGTGTCTTCAGACAAATTCCCTTTTAATGCATTTTTGCCACACATTTGGTATTTTGGGTGTCTGCTTCCAGATTGATACTGACAACAAATGTACAAAAATACATAGTGACCTACTGTTGGCAGATCATATACTCGTGGTGTGTATATATATATAATATATATACTATATATATATAGATGAGGAGAGAGAGAGAGAGAGAGAGAGAGAGGGAGAGAGTTGGGTTTAAACTACAAGATTAGAAACATATTTTTATTTGTTCGTTTGTCCCTGTCTTTCTGACAAGGAGATTTCATTAGCAGTTTGCAATACACTATTATTCATAGAAATAGATCAAGATAAATACTAAGGCCAGTCAAAGAGGATGGACTAATTTACACCGAAATTCGAGTTCTCGGTCGCTTATTATCATTAGATTGATTTAAGGAAAAGATAATACGAAACAAATTCGCCTATTCGCAGCACTCATATGTCGATGGCACAACTTGG
>VALG01014785.1:0-13333 GCA_009835305.1 Ipomoea purpurea | reverse complement strand
TAAAAGAACGGGAGATATTAAGCAAGTAATTGACAAGTACGTAAACCATATATATGTATTTTATATATTCATTATATTGAAAGTAGTATGTTATGTTATTAGTTATTTAAATATATGTATTTTTTTAATGTCGATAGTGCACTCAAAGAATTACCAGTTGTCAAACATAAATTGAAGGTAAATAGAGTCAAATCGTCGACTTGGATTCCATGCAAAGTAAGTACTTCATATTTATACAAAATGCATGTTGTGTTTAGTTTTATATATTATAATTTTATATTCTAAATTTGATGTAGTGCCCTACACAACCCGGATCTTTAGAATGTGGATATTATGTGATGAAATATATGTTTGATATTTTACAAATGGATTGGGATGACGATGGATTAGACAAGGTAAGTAATGATCACTTCAAAATATTTTTACGGCCATACTTTAGATTAATAGTTATTTTCATTATACTAACTTTCTAACTTGAGTTTAAATTTATAGATGTTCGATTAATATGAAAGCTATTCACTAGAAGAAATTGATGGAGATGAAATTTATGTGCCAAAGTTTTGTTGATTATGGATTAGACTACATAATTATGACAATGAATTAGTATTTTTATTAGTATTGGTGTGGATTGATAATATATTATCGGTGATGTATGTATGCATTTTGATGCAATTGAATAACTTTTTATTACCTATGAAATTTGAGATTTACAAATTTGTAATACTAATTATTGTATGCATTTTGATCAAATTGTGCAGCTTTTTATTGTATTTGATATTACAGATTTACAAACTGGAAAAATAAAAAAATTTGAAAAATTTTTTTAAAATATAAATAGTAAAATATATGTATTGACGGCGATTGTTTTCTTTGAACCACGTCCAAAAATATTTTATAAGGTTCAAATGATATGTATAGACGACGATTCAATGTAAGACCGCCGTCTGAAAATATTTTATAAGGTTCAAATGATATGTATAGACGGCGGTTCAATGCCGTCCTATTCATATGTTTTAAGGTGAAAAATATATGTATAGACAACGGTCTTACATTGAACCACCGTCTATTCATATGTATAGACGACGGTTCTACTTGAACTGCCGTCTATTCATATGTATAGACGGCGGTTCTTATATTGAACCGCCGTCTATACATATGAATAGACGGCGGTTCATCAAGAAAAGCACTGTAATACATATAATTCTATTGAGATTACACGACATACATCGTGAGAATTAGATGGCGGTTAGCAACCGCCGTGTTTTAGAAGTATACACGGCGGTTAAAATAACCGTCGTAAAAAGTTTTTATTTACAAAGGCGTCACTTACCACGGCATTTCAAAGAACCGTCGTGTATTTATAAAATAATCGTCGTGGTAAGTGTGTTTGTAGTAGTGCCTACTGTCAAAGACAGGAATTTTTGTGATGCTATCAAAAAGGGAAAACAGCTTAAGCCTTCATTCAAGTAAAAAATTTTAGACACCAAATTCTCGACTCTTAAGTTTTACACATGGACTTTGTTTGGTCCGTTGATTCCTACAAGTCGAGTGGACGTAAATTACTCTCTCGGTTATCGTAGATGACACGAGACTACACTGGACACTATTTCTGAGAAAGAAGAATGGAAAACTGAAGAAGGCATGCCAGCACGACTAGGTTAATTACAAATTGAATATAGTAAGAATCAGGTCAGATCAGGGGACAAAGTTCGTAAACAAGGTCATCAAGGACTTCTGTGACAAAATGGTATTTTCCATCAACTTTCGGCCGCACACACTCCTCAACAAAACGGAGTAGCCGAAAGAAGAAACATAACCTTGAAGGAAGCTGCACGAACCATGATAGCACACTCAGGACTGCCAAAACGCTTCTAGGCCGAAGCCATCAATACTGCATGCTATACTCAAAATCGCTCTCTTATCAACAAAGCTCACGATTTAACTCCATACGAGTTATGGAAAGGTAAGAAACCTGTTGTTAGTTACTTTCACATCTTTGGTTGCAGGTGTTTCATTCACAACAACGGGAAGAATCACTTAAGAGCGTTCGATGAAAGAGCTGGCGAAGGTTTATTCATGGGATACTCCTCAGACTCCATGAAATAATGAATCAATCGACATAAGGAATCTAAGCATGCAAGCTGAACCAAGTCATATGGGCGAAGATGATTCAGATCATGAAGATCTTTTACCTTCTCATCAAAGATATCAATCTAAGCCTCCCGAAGTAGAAACAAGGTCTCAGCTAGAAACAACTATCGGAGAAACTACATCTACATCACAAGCTCAACCCGAACCAATGATCTACGTAGAGTTGCCCTACATTCTTGAGATGAGTACACAGGAACAATCAATATCTTTCGAACCAAATTTAAGATGGTTGAGAGATCATCCTCTTGATCAAGTCATTGGAAACATCCAAGAAGGTGTAAGAACTCGTGCATCAATTCACGAAAATATGATGGCATGTTTCATATCACAAATGGAACCAAAATCTATTGATGAAGCCTTGGGTGATCCAGATTGGGTCACAACCATGCAAGAAGAATTGCACCAATTTGAGAGAAACAGTGTGTAGGAACTTGTTCCCAGACCCACTCATCAAAATGTCATAGGAACTAAGTGGGTATTTCGAAACAAGATCAGTGAATATGGCATAATTGTTAGGAATAAAGCTCGGCTTGTTGCCAAAGGCTATTATCAAGAAGAAGGGATTGATTTTGATAAAACTTTCGCTCCAGTCGCAAGATTGGAAGCCATACGAATCTTTCTAGCATATGCAGCTTACAAGAATTTTAAGGTGTTCCAAATGGATGTAAAAAGTGCTTTTCTAAATGGGCTTCTTGAAGAAGAATTCTATGTGAACAACCCCCAGGATTCGTGATTTGCCATGAAAGCGATCAAGTCTATCACTTAAAGAAAGCTTTATATGGCTTAAAACAAGCACCTCGAGCTTGGTATGACACACTTTCGTATTTTTTGATTAATTGTGGCTTTACGAAAGGAGTTGGTGACAAAACTCTCTTTCGTATTAAAGATGGTGAACACATACTTCTGGTTCAAATCTATGTAGATGACATCATCTTTGGTTGCACAAACCCTGACATGTGTGAAAAATTCTCTAAGCTCATGCAAGGAAACTTCGAAATGAGCATGATGGAAGAATTAACCTACTTCCTTGGACTACAAGTCAAACAATATTCGGATGGAATTTTCATTAATTAGGCGAAGTATACTAAAGATTTTATCCAAAAGTGTGGAATTGATGGAAAATCATCTGTCAAAATTCCAATGAACACATCCTTAAGAATGGAGATTGATAATGAATGGAAAGATGTGGATCAAAAAAAATATAGAGGGATTATTGGATCTCCCTTATACCTTACAACAAGTAGACCTGACATCTCTTTCGCTATTAGGGTATGTGCGCAATTTCAAGCTAAACCGAAAGAAAGTCACTTAAGCGCGCTAAAAAGATCCTAAGATATCTCAAGGGAACCCAAAGTGTTGGTCTTTGGTACCCGAGAGAAGGGTCTTTCGACCTAATTGGTTACTCCGATGTAGACTTTGCTGGGTGTAGAATTGACCGAAAGAGTACCTCTGGAACCTACCAGTTCCTAGGGGGAAGACTCGTGTCATGGTTTAGCAAGAAACAAAATTCAATTGCTACTAGCACTACTGAAGCTGAATACATAGCATCTGGAAGTTGTTGTGCACAAATATTGTGATGATGCAACAACTTAAGGATTATGGGATAATGGACGAGAGGTGCGCATCAATTGTGATAACACAAGTGCTATTGCTATAACACAAAATCCGGTGTTGCACTCTCGTACTAAACACATTGATATCAAATATCACTTTATTCGGGATCACGTTCAAAAGAAAGATATACTGCTTGAATACATCAACACTAATGATTAATTGGTAGATATCCTCACAATGCCATTAAATGAGAACAAATTCTCATCCCTACGGCATGAACTTGGGATGATCGAAATGGCTTAATCAAAAGATCAAATCTGTAACGTCTATCTTTTCTGATATATTTGCAGAAGATTCCTGAAAGATTCCAAAAGAAAATCTTGGAAGAAATAAATGCAGAAAATGAGAAAATCTTGAAAAAGGGGTGAAAATATCTTGGAGAGGTCCTTCACGCAAAATAACGCCTTTTCTCCACTATAAAAATGCCTTGTCTTAGTGTTTTTTATTGCAGGTATGAGTCAAGGAAAAGGAAAAGAGAATATGGACGAGGCATCCGAAAGATATGCTGCTCGTAGGGAGCAATACTTGAAAGAAGCACGAAAGCTGACCAATGAGAAAGTTGTCAAGATAAGAGAGCACTCCGACAGAGTGGAGATCACATTCTCTCCATCTGAGATGGCTGAACAAAAGATAGAAATGACAAAATTTTGGCTGATTCATGAGCAAACTGGAGTACTATCTTGAGCATGCTCGAAAATTTTCAAATGAAAGAGTCATGCTACTCAAGAAAACTGGCAACAAATCCGCCAATGGACCCCATGCTACCTTTCGCTGGTACCCTATCCTGAAAGGTCCACAAAGTTTGGTGGATCTCTCGCATATTCAAATTCATCCACCAACAGAAGTGGAGTCTCATGTGACCTCCCTCACTATCGATGAACTAGATGAATATGGGGACAGACGATGTGTACTCGAAAGGAGTGATAGTTTCGACTATTCACCATCTGGCACTCCACCTGCTCTACCTACCTCTCTAAAGTCCACTGCCAGTAGCAAGAAGAAGAAGAAAGACTAATCTCTTGAAAATTCTTTGTGGCATGTTATCCTTTTCTTTTCTGCAAACCTAATGAATTCTCGTTCTTTCCAGTTGTCTCAATCTTGCTCTCGTGATCTCACACTATTTTCGTCTATGTCATAATATCAATCTTGACCAACGAAAGATTCTCACAACTACTACATACGTTAGTGTGGTCAGGGTCATAATGACATATTGAATTAAGGTTAGCATTGATGTGAAAGAGCGTTTAAAATTCTGATACAGAAATTGAATGCATTGAGGAATTTTATGGTCATAACAGTCATCATTAACTGACTTCAACAAAACTGACCACTCAAGTACATGACCCATGATAAGTTGAATTGGCTATTTAAGGACGGATATCCTCTCATGTCTTTCATCATATTCAAGGATGGATAACCAAAAGAAAGGTAAACCCAAAAATTTCCATGAAGCACATGCAGAAGAAAGCAAAGAGGAGGAAGAAAGGGCACAACAGACAGGGAAGATCAGAAGGACTCTTGCAACGGCTCTCAAAGCAGGATTGAAGAGATCTAAAGAAGGACCTTTGATGATCCAAATTTTCGATAAGGATAATCTTGAGACTTCATCCGAATAACCTCCCTATGACCGTCACTTCCAAACCTGAAAGTGACACAGAATCTCTCGGTATCCTCTCCAATCCACCTGGAAGAAGGAAGGCCAGAGAAGTGCTAGCTGGAGAAGAATCATGAGGAAGAGATATCCTACTCTGTGGATGGACCAGCTGCCAAAAAGGGAAGAAAAGAACTGATTTTCTTCCCCTTATGAATCTAAATGGACACACGTTCTCAAATATCACAGTCTTAGTGTAATAAGTGTCCTAGTTTCTAGTTAAAGGAATAAAATAAGTGTGTTGGGCAATCTAACTTCCTCCATAATTACGAAACTTTATTTGATTGTAATGATCCTTCATATCTGTTCAAATTGATTCCGGCTTATTGAACGGGACAAGACTCGAAAGATTCACTAAGGGACAAATCAATATTATGTGGTCCAAATGAATCTATGACACATGTGCAGTAAGAGAATATTTGGAATATGCGTTATGAAGTCAAGGGATGAAATCAATGTGGAGTTGGAAAATCACTAATGCATTGAATGGGACATTCAAGTTTTACCAAAAAGTGAACCCGTGATTTCTCAAAATATCTGGCTATAAAAGGCTCACTCCGCTAAGCATTGGAAATCACTTCTTTCTCATTCAAGTTTTTGACAAAAGAAAAGGGATGCACCACATACTTCCTTGCAAACCAGTCACCAGAGATGCTGGGCCAAAGAGACAAAAGTTATTGCATGAAAAAATTCGTGAAGAACAAGGGTGATCCTCGTATCCCGGGAACAACGATGAGAGCTCCTCTAGAAGTCTCATCTGATAGCGAGCCCGTTCTCACACCGTGAAGGGATTCTTGGCAGATGATCCTGAAAATTCTCCTCACAGTCGTGGACCAACACAGGCCAGCCTCCTGTACTTGCAAGAAGACCGTTTCCATCCGAAGAGATTGGAACAAGTTCTCGCACAGACGCTCATCTTAGTTTCTCGCCACGTATGAGGGTGACCTGACTTCGAAGATAGAACTAGAAGAACATCTCCTTCACTGACTCCGAACCAATAAGAACACAATCTCAAGGGACCGGATTCACCTCGAAGTCACACAAGAGTTCCAAAAGACGCAGGGGACAAAGCCCAAGAGCTCGAGGAAAGAGATCCGAGAAAGATTAGGACACCAACACGAAAAATAAATAAAATATCAGAACAGAGACTAATCTTTTACGTCTCTGCAGCAGTATGAGGGTGCACCCTGAACTTGAAGATGACACTAAAGAAAGAACCATCTCTTCAACTGACTCCACCATGACAAATCTCAGGGACCGGTTCACTCGAAAGATCAACAAGGCTTCCAAGGACGCAGCAGGCGGACAACAACAAGAAGCTCGAAAGGAAAGAGAAGAAGTAGCTTTCCTTTCGTAACAATGTAAGGACATCTCTCTAACGACAAAATAATTGTCCTAGCCTTCTAGTTCTTTAAATATGAAATAATGTTTCATTGTCTCATTTTCATGATTATCTATGAATGTCACTTTTATTTGTTTCGCATCAAATCATCAAAGAAAATGAATCATTATTTGATTCATTTAATGACAAGTCGTCGATATTCGATTACTCTATCTACGCAACATGCGTCAGGAATACTTCAGAAAGAAGTAGTTTTTGCCTTGGAAATAATGATTATTCTCTTTACAATCAATGCCGCTTTGATGCTTCTAAGATTAGAACTGGATAAGAGCTCCAGTAACCAGTCATTCACGCATCAAATATCACTCTGATTTGTCACACCTGGAAGATATCACAGCCCGTGACCTTAGTTCACCTATATAACGGGCTTGAATCAACAACGTTTTAACACACCTCAAAATCTCCAAGAAAATGGATAAAGGAAAGAAAGTCATGTCTTCACGAATGTCCAGCACTTGGATGCTGCTCGGCGTGAGCGAGAAAAGTTGAGAAAAAATCAGACATGCACAAGGTAACTATACCATGGAGATAGTTCAAAAGCTCAAATGGATGATCTCCCCATTGTTGAGAAACTCTCCTCCAGCTCCTGCTCAGAATGAAGCCTCACCTCCAGTCACTCAACCTACTGTTTTTTCCACAATTCTCTCATTGAAACTTACATCAACAACCCCTTGTATGATAGGGATTACATAATGTGGCTTCGTGATCTCCCTTGCAGTGATCCCAACATCGATGAAGAAGCAACTAATGATGAAACAAATCCCGTTCTGATTGATCTGCTTGCCTTTGAACTCTTTCGCAAAGACTTCATTGAGTAGAAGACCATTGAGTCAAAGAAATGGAAGATCAAGAAGTAAGAAAGAAGAGAATGAGATCATCTACCTAAGAATGTTAGAATGGTTAGGAGAATGTTGGGTTATGATATGTATTGCATGAGATGATATGTATTTTCTATGTTTCGTGTGTATCATATAATAAATCATCTCTAAGTTTCGTGTTCCAGGATAATGTTATCTTCGAAACATCTCACACATGAAAGGACATCAAACGGCTTCACGAAACTTTATTTGTTTCGTGGAGAATCATGAATCTTTATTTGATTCGTTATATCGAGCCAATATCAAACACAGATATCCTATCTCTTAAATCTTACGGTTAATCCGAAAGGTCTTAACCCCAATCGTCCAATGATGCTAGTGGAGTGAATCGTGTGGCCGAGAAAACCGGTCCACTACCCCATGATCACGTATGCCGTGTCAGGTGAAAGGACGGGCATTAAATGCCCATACCTCGTACTTGAGTGCCTTTCTCTCTCCACATTAAATTTGGAATGATACCTTTTGATATGATATTTTCCTTATCAGATGATTTCTCACAGAGTTTTACCTTATTTACACAAATTGGTCAAAATTGCTTAAGCCAAAAATGATTTTTACCTGTACCGTTTTATTTCAAATTCCGGGTCACCCATTTACCCGACCCTAAAAAACCAGTTATACACTATTTAACCTAAACACATCTGCCCATAAACCTTTTCTTCTTCACTATGATTCTTAGCCATCTCATCCTCTCCAACCAAAAACCTCTGAGTTTTTTTCATAACCGGCAACAATGGCAAAGAAATCCAAAACCAAAGCTTCCACCAAAGAACCTGAGACTACAGCCGTCGAACAGTTGCTGGGTCGTTTCCTATCTCTAAAGAGAAGTTTATCATTCAAGAGAGCATTACATTGCTTTCGGTTTCATGTGGGACGCCATGGTTTTTTTCAACATGTTCTTGGTAAAAAAATTTGAGACAGGATCATCAATCTGCTCAAGGACAGGGCTTGTATAGCTTTCTCACTCATGTCTACACCTTCTTCTTCGCCTTTGATGTGCTCAGTTCTATCTGAACGCGAAGGTCTCCTCAGACGCATCAACCATTACCTCCAAGTTGAATGGAACGGAAATATCCTTGACCAGTGAAGACATCAAGAAGGCTTTTGGTTTTCCAGATAGAGATGAATCCTATCACTCTAATTTCTCCCATACATCTTCGACCAAAAAGCTTTCTATGCCAGCATTAGAAACGCTCAAGGACCACCGGAGATCAAGTGGCCTTTGAAAAAGAAGTGGTACAAGCTTGAACTATGAATTTACTACATATTTTTTTAACAAAATCGTGGAGCATAAAACATCAGGACGGATGATGTTACGCAAGACAAACTGAAGATGGTTCATGCATTTCTGAATGATACAAGGTTGACTGGTCGAAAGTGTCTTCGACCATCTAAGGATTCATATCACTGCTGGCAAGACGATAGATGGGGACTTATGGTGAAAAGTTGGGTTCGGCTTCATGATTGGCCATCTACTAAATTACAAGACAGTTGCTCTAAGAGTAGGGACCCTGCTAGGTCCGAAAGTTTGCTATTTGAAATTCAAGCCCCTAGGGTATGATAAACAATGAGAATGGATGGGAGTCTGTTTCAAATATCGACAAGAAGACGAAAGGAAGAAGTTGCTGTGTGTACAACCGAAGGCAGACGATGCGACAGTTAAAAGCATTGAAAAAGTTTCGTCGATTCTGCAATCTTTTGCTAAGCAACTCAAGCTAGCTTAGTTCTATGTTAAACCTCTCGCGATATCGGAACTTAATCTTCACCAAAAAGATTCGGTAGACGAGATAAGAAGAAATGTTACAAGGAGGAAGTTTAACACTAAGTAAAGTTTTCGCTAAAGTGTCCTATCTGAACGAACAAGTTGAAATTCCGAGGAGACAATTCAGATATAGGTATGTGCCACCAAGGCACGTTTTGGGATGTTGGAAAGCAAGACGTTTGCTAGAAGTCACCCTTACTCAATTTTTTGAGCTTTAGAGAGTAGCTACTCCGCCAACTACTGGCTAAAGGGGAGTAATTACCGATCTTTCAAAAAGCAAAAAATCTACAAGCTTGTCTTGTGCGGAAGGAAAGGAATTGCAATCTGCCTGAGTTCCGTTACAAGAACCCTCTGTTAGGCATTGTCAAGAATTTTAACAGGACTGTGTGTATACAGGACGATTGGCATCTTTTCACTGACTCATTCAGTTAAAAGACCCTTGTAACTTCGAATTTTAAATTTTAAACTTATAATAAAGGTAATCCCTCTTTATGCCGAAGTTCAACACTAAGTGTGGGTGTATGATTGAGGCAGTGGGACATGTCATAGGTCTAACTAATATCTCTGTAATGCAATCTAATCAAATGGCAGCGCCGAAAAGGGATACATATTCGCTTCATGATCTCTAGGCCCGCTCGGGCGGTCTCTCTGTGCTGAACAAATATATTGCGCGAAATGGATGATGGTAACCCATAAGGTCGGACAATACTGTAATAGTTTATAATAATTTATATATATATAATATATTATATATATATTATATTATATATATTAGTAATAATATTATTATATATATAATATATAATATTATACTATATCTATATATATATATATACTTTACTACGTATATATATATATAGGAAAACCATTTTTAAGCGGAAGATATATACTAGGAGACTCTGCTTTAAAATAGTAAATAGACTCAGATAAATAGGGCAAGCACATTAAATCAATTATAACAGTTAATAGAGCATACATATAAAGGAATACGCATCTATGGTCACAGATCACTTTTCAATTCAATCACATCATCATCCAATCATCATTCATATCACATAAGCCACTTTAGTGGCGCCACGGGACCAATCGCATGCCCCGAACATGAGGGTTAGTGCATATAGCACTAACACGGCCTGCAGCACCCTACCTCATACCGCAGCATGAAGGGAGTTGATCGCAACCAACCCTATAGACCGCTGACGAACTCAACGGCGGACCACCGTTACACACCGCTGACGCGCTCAGTCGGTGGACTGTGATCCTCTTTTACAAGGGGGACTTACGACCCTACACACCGTTGACGGCACAGTCGGTGGATCGTAGAGATCAAGCCCTACACACCGCTGAGGACCCAGTCGGTGGACGATGATCCTTGGAGACTACGACCCTACACACCGCTGGCCCATCACTCGGTGGGTGCATGCAGCCAGCCCTAGCCCTACATACCGAGGGACCAGTCGGTGGGCGATGATCCTCGAGACTAGCCCTACACACGCTGGGCCATCATGGTGGGTCGAATGCCGCAGCCGTAGGCCCTAACACCGACTGATTGTATCGGTGGACTATAACTTCCTCGGGCTTATTGGCCCTACACCGCCTGGCAGTCCAGGTCGGTGGGCATAGCACATGAAGGGCCATGTGGACCGCCGTCAAGAAGGTGAATTATGCCGCGCCAGGAGATGACCGCGTCATAAGTACCAATTTGACGCACCACTTCTGAATGAACCGCCAGCTCAGGAACACCAATTTGTTCGCAACCAATTGAGGTAATTCTGTCATACATAACACGTAAGTAGCATATGTAACACATTGGGAAAGGGTGGGGGGGGAATATATAAACTTACGGTTGTGATCATTCACATTGTAAACCCCTGGTTACGAGTTCCTAAACCTAATTAATTAATTAGATTATCCAACCAGGGAGATGAAATAAACACAAATGATTTAATTAGTATTTAAGCCCACCATGGCTGTGACCCCATCCTCAAGCCCACATACCTAATCCTAGGAGGAATTAAAACCCTAGCATAATAAATAGGGA
The DNA here is from genome assembly GCA_009835305.1 of Ipomoea purpurea. NCBI lineage: Eukaryota > Viridiplantae > Streptophyta > Magnoliopsida > Solanales > Convolvulaceae > Ipomoea > Ipomoea purpurea. Next base: position 1,834 of record VALG01014785.1, on the reverse strand, counting down.
ACTTAAAAGGCATTTAGAATCCACCACATATAATCTCCCAACACCCAAGGGGCTCCAAGAATTCCCTAGGGAAATCAAGAAACAAGAAGCTATAAGAAAGCTCCTTCATAGCAAGGAGTAATTAAGGCTAAGAGGTAACCATGTTAACAAAACCTATTTTCATAGCTATATTTCCCCTTAGTGTTCCCTCATATTGTTGTAAAGGGAAATTTATGTGATTATATTTGATGTTGATTTAATTGATTCCATGGGGATTCTTGATATACTCTTGTATTGGTTTCTTGATAATTATGATTGTTCTTGATGATTAATTGGATCTTGATGATTATGTGTGTTCTGTATGATTAGAATGTTCTTATGGTTATTGGTATCCTATGATTATGTATTGTTTTACCGATCTGCAATATAGCAGTACGAATCGTTATTCTTGTTGTTATAAAAGTGATTAAACCTAGTTGTACCCATATGCTTTGATTCTTGGATCATGGGGTGGGAAATCGCAAGTTTGGGTGTTTGATTATTCTATGAGAGCATGATAGGATACGTGCGTTCGTTTTCTTGTTTTGCCGTTAAATTGTTAGTGTGTCGTTAATTGCGTTTGTGAGGTGTCTACAGATGTTCGGTCTCACAATGGTTCCGGGGCGAAATAGTGATGAAATGGTCAGTGGGGGTAGGTGGGGTAGGGGACAGCACTACCGCAGCCACTTCGGCGAGCTCCGGCAGCAGGCAGCGCGGGGCGGCAGTTGCCGCCGGCAGCGCTGGCCGGACAGTGACAGCGGCGGGTGGACCCCTCACCACGGCTACCGCTGAATTTTCCCCCCCCGGGACCGGCGTTCCCGTTGGATGTATTCCCGATCGCTAGTGTGTTCACGGACCCCGTTTTTTCGTGCCTATGTCTAGGTTTGGTGTTTCGGGTACCGTTCGTAGGTTTATGAGTCTATTATATTTGCGATTCTGTTGAATTGGTATCCCCTGACCTTAGTGGAAGAAGTATGAACCCTTAGGACTATTCTTAGTATTGTGATGATCACGGCTAGGTTCATTATACGTTTTACCCCGTTCCCAATTGTCGTGGGTTTATGTGCTTGCCTATGTTGTTATGTGTTGTGTGCTTACCCCAATTCGGTGCGTTCGGATTTAGGTTATCCTGAAGCTGCGGTTTAGGAAGTGCTCGCGCAGATTACATTCTCTATGGCTGCGGTCCACGTTTGGTTCGCGATCAAGTTTTATACGGCATGCGGTTGTCCGTTTATCCTGGCTGGCGGTAGATGACACTCTCCTGGGCTCTGCCGGCCACTGTTTGTTGCGATCAAACATATGATGTAGCTGCGGTTCATCGTCGGTTCGATCGACCGTCCGTGTTGCGATGTACGGGGCAGGGTGCTGCGCGGGCCGTTGTCAGAGGCTATATGCGCTGACCCTCATGTATGGGCATGCATTGGTCCTGTGCGCAACAAAAGTGTGCTATGTGTTGGTTATGATGAGTTGTGATTATGAATTACCTTGGGGGATACGACTATGGGAGTTATTATTGGGGATTATTTATGTTGGTTTTATGGGCACTCATTGTTATGCTTACTTATTGCCTTAGGTTTTTTTTTTGGTGTGGGGAGGTGGACTGTTGCTGGTTCCGGCCATATCCCTATCGAGTATTCCCGGTTTAACAGTCTTAGAGTTCGTTAGGATTATACTTCATGCGCCAATGGTTTCGCTATATCATATTATACCTGCTATTACTGTATTGTTATTTTTAAGCGTTAGGAGTTGGTTACCAGATCTCCGCTGAACAGATATATTTGGGTTTCAGGCACAGTAACGTTTAGTCACTTGGAGC
>VALG01014783.1:0-10414 GCA_009835305.1 Ipomoea purpurea | reverse complement strand
AAGATGTCATGACATTTAGAGTGAATATGAAAAAATATTTTCATAGGCTAGAAAAACATAATGGCATTATGAAATATGATGAAGCTACTAATAAGCAATCCAATTTGAACCATATGTCTTAAACTAAAGCAAGCTTTTCATCCAATGAAAAACGGAAGCCATAAAAGCTTAGAAGAGCTGTACTTGCAAACATCGTACACAATAGAGAGAACAATCGTGAGCTCTGATATAGCTGGTAGTAAACTCTTAAATATCTCTCTTGGGCCCTGCATACTCCCTTTTTCGCCACCCTACAGAAGAGAGCGATTTAAGAACATTTATAAAAAATAAAAAACAATCCAATAACAGATCCAAAATAGTAGCATATTAATTTAAGATGTATATCAGAGTAGTCAATAGGTATTCCAGTGTAAATACTATGTATGCACATACTACATAGTGGAAGAGTATACATCAATAAGATTAGTTGAAGAAAAGTTTATAGTGGCAACTAGAAAGATAACATTCAAGATAAGGAATATGGGAAAGAAAAATTGGGCTTAATCAGATCAGCAAGCTACCATAATTGGTCCACACGTAGGATCACCTACAATTAACAAACTAACAATACATCTTATGTACAAGGATAGAAAGAGAATACGAAGTATTAATCAAGAATTTGTTAATACAAATGGATGTTTGAGAAGTGAAATTATAAGCCACATATTAAAAACACGATAAATACCTTTAAAAAAAGTCATTTATCAATAAGCATAACTTACCAATCTGCCAGTCTTAGTTATGATCTTAAGGTTCATTGTCTTTTCCATGAACAATCAATGAATTGTTGCCTGAAAGATTTTAAAAGGAATTATGGACGAAAACACAAGTAATTTTTCCACGTACAGTAAAGAAATTCTGCAATTAGTTCACAAAAGCCAATATACAATGATCAAACCCAAATAATAAATAAATACAATTATCAATGTAGGGATATCCCTACTAATGTTTGGTGTTCTTTCCACCTTTGTTTAAATTAATTATCTATACTTAATTGCAGATAAATAAGATGCTTTCTATCAGATTAAAAGCTCCGCTACCAAAAGGTGTCAACTGATCTGAATGTCAGATTGGTGAAATTCCGGGTTTAGATCCGAAAATAAAAAGAAAAGGAATTAAATACAAAATCTCAACTTCACACAAAGTTCAATTACCAGCATACTATAAGGAAAAAAAATACATCAATCATAAATATGAACTTAATATGAACCAACTTACAAAGAGTCAATTTAGTGTCCAACAAAAATCAGTAAATCAATGGAATGCAGGAGTACAGCCAGAGACGACACTAAAAAATGCACAAAGTGATTGAATTTCACTAACTTCAGACGCAAAAGCTTAAATTCAAACTATAATAACTAATCACGCAGGCACATTTACCCGTGGAAATTGTATAAACTTTCATACATATAAAGCGACGATGATACTGCTTTTGCCGACAGAACTCGCCCTAAGAATACGAGCTTGTAACTAGGCACCTGGCGAGGGCGGAAAAAGCTGTCTACATAAAGCAAGTGAGCTGATGATACTGGTTTTGCCGAAAAGACCAATATAATTGAGCTCATATCCAGATATTTCTACATAATATTTGTTGACCTACCATATGATGAGTAACAACAAATAACCATTAGTTGCAGAATCACAGAAACAAAATATGTTTTTTCTTGCCTGGTATCATCCAGCTGTGCTTCTGATATACCGTGTAACTTCCAAAGCCCACATTACCATTAGGCAAAGCAATCACCTTGACAACATTCATCTTGTCATTCAGGAGATCACCGAAAGCGATGGGACGTAACAGCCAAAGAGAATGTGCTAGATAACATTGGAGAAGAGCGAGGAGGGCCCCACAAAAAAGTAAACCCACGAGCCAACTGCAGCAATCTGCCATCCCAAGGCTGTCCATACCAGAACCAGCACATAGGGGCTTTTCCTGTGGTGAAGGCGTGCATTTCTCCCGACAAAGACCTCCATTCCCCACTAGCAAACAGCCAATGGTAGAGATACCAGTGGCTACCAGTGATGTGTATATTTGCATTTCCAGAACACAAAAACGTTTCTTTCTTTGTAACTTTCTGAAATGAGAATTGCATCAGTGGAAGGATGAGGAGTACAGTGCAGAAGCCACAGTAGCTGCTATAATTCCGATTATATATTTCCACCTAGTGATGCCCGAAGGCTTATCAGAGTCATCGTTAATGGCAAGCAGAACAGCAGCAGATTAAGGGCAATCACGGAGTTGAAAATCGACAGTGTAAATTTTTTACTATTAATGAAGAAAGAAAAAAATAGCAATTAAGACTAGCAGTGTGGCACAATATTGAGGGAATAGGTTGAGGCGAAGGATACAACAATGCAGTAGAGTATAGCATCTTATCCCCGGCAATGAGGGCACCAATAAGAATATTGAATAATTGTAACTTTGATGATAGAAAGGCGGAGGCGGAGGTGGGTTTGATGAATTTATTGTTCTTTGGAGAAGGAATAAGAAATAATAAGGAATTAAAAGAATAGGGGAAACCAGCTGTTTGGACAAGAGTGGCTAACCATTTACTATTTCCACCTTTCTCATAGTAAATCTTCCAAGAATACTATAGCAGCCGCCTGACCAACAAGAAGGAAAACCATATTAAGAGCATTGGAGCCAAAAATGCAACCGTCTTGAGCTTCATAAGTGGGAGCCTCCTATTTGAACCATCTCAATGTCTGCTATGCATCAATACAGATGGTAAACAATTCAGCAGGAAATCACAAAATAATATCAGTCAACGGAAGAACTTTCACCCACCTACCAATATAATAGAGATTATAATCAAAACTAAACTAGCTAGCTTCATCAATACTCTGCTGCACAAGTAGATTTGGTTCGTTCCTTTTGCAGAAACTAACTAAATTGCTTGTTCAGTATTGGCAAATATTAAGAACGGAATCAAATCTTTCCCTTATAAGAAACTATCAATATTCAATACACATAGGATCATTCCACCTTCACAAGAAACTAACAATATTCACTACACATAATCATTCCTTCATAATAAACAAACAATATTCACTGCGCATAGATCATTCCTTCATAATAAACAAACAATATTCACTGCGCATAGATTATTCCTTCATAAGAAACTAACAGTACTCACTGCACATAGATTATTCCTTCATAAGAAACTAACAATATTCACTGCATATAGATCATTCCTTCATAAGAAACTAACAATACTCACTCCACATAGATTATTCCTTCATAAGAAACTAACAATATCCACTTTATATAGATCATTCCTTCATAAGAAACTAAAAGTACTCACTGTGCACATATATCATTCCTTCGTAAAACTAACAATATTCACTGCACATAGATCATTCCTTCGTAAGAAACATAACATATCACTGCCATAGATCATTCCATTCGTAAGAAACTAACAATATTCACTGCACATAGATCATTCCTTCATAAGAAACTAACAATACTCACTGCAAATAGATCATTCCTTCATAAGAAACTAACAATTTCATTGCATATAGATTATTCTGAATGAAACTAATGCCTAATAAAAATGGAAAAAAAAAAATGCAGTCATTAATTGCTTCTAACTTCTATTCAAAACAAACATGGTAATCCTCTTTTCACCCATAGACAATCCACATGTATAACGCAGAATTCACCTCAAAAAATGTAGTATACTAGAATACTAGTTGACCTACAGTGAGTAAAGTAATATATTAACAAGATCATCACTCACCATCTAAAATTAAAATTATGCCCAAGAATTCAAATGAATAATTTACAGAGAGGTAGAGAGGAGAGAGACCTGCCATGGAGTGATGGAGGGATGAGTCGGTACAATGAAAACGTAAAGACCCGCAATGCGAGATGGAATGAAGAGAGAGCGTATTAATCTGCGTAAAAACTAAATGTGATTCGTTACAAAAAAGAGCTAACCGTCCATTACAATTGAGAGTTTGTTAAGAGGAGGGCCGAAAATTTCAATAAAAAAAATTATAATTGGAATTATTATTATTTAAATTAAACATGTCAAAATTCATTCTAATTGATAATTGCAGAGTATAAATTTAATAACAAAATTAAATAAAGAAGCTAACCTAATTTTAAAAAATTAATAACAAAATGTAAATAAATGTTCTAATAACAATTAACAATAAAAAAAAAATAAAAATATAACTTTTTTTAAAGAAATAGATCACATTCAGAGTGGTGGCCAAAACCCAACTCTTAAACGCTAAACATGCATTCGTTGGGAGTTGATCCGTGCGCTAACATGCATCGTTGGGTGGATCGTGCGCTTTAAGGGGCGAACTTCTATTACTCTTATGTACTTTAATTTATTTTTATTTGATTTTTGCAACACAACGAGAAGTATGACAAGAGAGATTAATGATTGCTGCTTGTCAGAATGCCGGTGGAGTGTTAAAGGTGTTTCCAAATAATTGTTTTCCTTCTCTCTTCACATGCCATTCCTCTCTTTAGATTTCACGTTTCTATGCAAAGGGACATCCTGCGCTAGAGGAGGTAAATCACGATGTCGCACAAACAATTTCCATAGTCATTCCTATATTGGCGCACAAGTAATATGCTATTTCCGTCAAGTTGACATGAACGTAATATTTTTACAAACTGGATAAGTGGAATAAAATGCTTTGTTATACAAATGCAAAAAATCCATAAACAATTTTTGACACAAAAAGGTGGTCGGCTAGTCTATAACTGATATTGAATGGACTCGCAAGTAAATATAAATGGTATTAATATTACTATTGTTTAACTTTCTGATAGATCCAATGGCTAGGACTCAAATAGCAATCCAAGGGACAGCTTTACAGTACGCTTTAGGTTCAAAAAGCAGCTGTAAGAATCCAGACCTGGATTGAGATGTCTTCAAAATGTTGTAACAGGCACTCCTTCCTGCTGTTGTGACGGCAGGATTTGTACTGGTTGATGGTTACATCAACATGTTCCACTCTTGACTTAGCTGACGATATTCTCATCCTTAGGCAAGGCTGCAGCAATTTCTAAACTAATGGCGCAATTGTTGCAACAGCGTTGAGAAATGAGTTAACCACGCCATGTTACAATCTTACAGGCTATTGAACAGAATTTTAACTTGACACATTAAAATACTGTTTTCATTTGTCAAACTTCAGAATTATGTATCCATTTATATAGAACCAGGAGATGTCATTAAAAATTCCGGTTAGAAGACATTGTCGTTACTTAAATATTGAAGCGCCTTTGACGGTTTCAATTAACATTGACTTATGTATCGCGATTTGTGCTTTCTACCCTTCCTCTATTGAAACTTGAACTTAATAATATGGGCAAGGCCATCAATTAAAAACAAAAAAGAGCAACAGAAAAGGATATGTACCAGATCTAACTACAGGACAAAGTCCTCGAGAATCTTGAACTAGGTCAAATGTTGGAAAACTTAAGTTATTACTCGTAATAGTCTACATGGAGATTTTAAAATTAAAAATAGGAAAATACTAGTTTGTTACTATCATGTATAAGCAGGAATAAGGGAAAAGATGTATGGGACTTTTTTTCAACAAGGGTTCAGTTTTAATTCCAACCACGAACAATGATAACATCATCCCACGGCTCGTTCGAAACTCCTTTCAATCCATTGCAGTATTAAGGAGGACTGCCATACCTGAAGCATAATAAAATGTGGTGATCAAGTCAGCAAACAATTTTGCATATGCTGATGAAAAACGAAATTATATATATATGATGAAAGTGCTAATAAGCAAATCTCATCGTCCATGGTTCTTAACTAAGCCAAGCTTTTACTTTCAACATGAAAGGGAAGCCATAAAGATCTAAGAGAGGTCTTGACACAACCACAAACAGGGCACAGCATGAGTCCCTGATGTGCTGGTATAAGATCCAAACGCTCTTGCCTGCAGTATCCTTTTTGCCACCCATAGTACGGAAGTTAGATTTAAGAAGCATTTGTCAAAGCAAAATAATCCTAACAGATCCCACATATGTAGTCATTTAATACAAGGGACAAAGGTAATCAAAATAGCCACCGAAAACCAAAAGTGCCAATTGGCCATCAACTAAAAGTGTAAAATTGGGGCCTTCATGGTCTAAATTTGTATTCGAACCAATTTTGACCATGTGCCCTCATATCATTGACCATGCCTTTTACCATTTTAAAAATATTAAATATTTATTATTTTTAAAAAAAAAAAACAAAAAGGGAAATCCCCCCTCCCATCTTTCCTCACGCTTGCGCCAAAGATGGGGCAGGGGTTTTTATTTTTTTTTTTTAAATTATTATAGAATATATTAAAACAATAAAATAATAATAACTCTGTTATATGGATGATCACCACTCGCGATCCACCAAGGAAACACAAGTCAAACTTTGGTCCTGAATGGCATTATTTTTAAGAAAGGTTGAGGGGACCTAATAGCATTCTTTTAATTGGATGGACTAATTGACTTTGAGTCTAATCAAATAATATTAGCTGGAAGAAAAATTTCTAGAAACAACTAGCAAAAGATACATCAGTTTTATGCAGATAAGAACTATGGGAGAAGAAATTGCAAATTAATCGGTCCAGCAAGCTATCTAAAGTTATCAAACTTAGCATCACTACAAAACATCTTATGTACAAGAGATAGAAAAAGAATATTAATCAAGAATTTGTCAATACAGATGGATGCTTGAGAAGTGAAATTACATGAGCATATTGGAAACGTGACAAAAGCCACAAAAATCATTTATTCAAAAGCATAACTTAAATCAATAATTTGTCAATACAAATGGATGCTTGAGAAGTGAAATTATATGCCACATATTGGAAACACGATAAAAGCCTCAAAAAAATCATTTATTCAGAAGCATGACTTAAATCAAGAATTTGTCAATACAAATGGATGCTTGAGAAGTGAAATCATATGCCGCATATTGAAAACGCAATAAAAGACTCAAAAAATCATTTATTCAGAAACATAATGTAAATCAAGAATTTGTCAATACAAATGGATGCTTGAGAGTGAAATTATATGCTGCATATAGGAAAGGTGATAAAAGCCTCAAAAAATCATTTATTCAGATGCATAACTTAAATCAAGAATTTGTCAATACAAAGGGATGCTTGAGAAGTGATATTATATGCCGCATATTGAAAACGCAATAAAAACCTCAAAAAATCATCCACTCATAACGATAACGTAAGTCAAGAGTTTTTCAATACAAATGGATGCTTGAGAAGTGAAACTATATGCCCCATATTGGTAACACGATAAAAGCCTCAAAAAATCATTTATTCAGAAGCATAACTTACCAAAGCTGCAGTCTTACTGTACGGTCTTCAAGGTACATTGTCTTTGACAGGAAATCAATGCCAATTGTTGCCTGAAAGATTGTTAAAGTGAATTTAGTACGAAAATACAGTAAGTTTTCCACGTAGCTGTAAAGAAATTCTGCAATTTAGTTCACAAAGCCAATAACAATGATACAAGTCCAAATAATAAATTAAAATACAATTATCAATGAGGGTAGTTCCACTTGATTAATGTTGGTGTTCTTTCACCTTTGTTAAGTTAATGTACTATTAGTTTATTTGCAGATCATACTTTCTACAGATACAAAAGCCGCTACCAAAAGGTTGTCGGTTGTCACTGTTAAACTGATCTAACGTGTCTGATTGGTGGAACTTCCTGGTTAAGGATCCGAAAATACTACAGTCTCAGACTTCAACACAAAATTCCTAGCAGACTAGAATGAGAAAACAAATACATTCTGATCATCAATAAACTAAAATGCCAAACTTAACAACTAGCCCATTTAAGTTCCAACAAAAAAAAACAGTAAATCGAACGGAATGCAGGAGTCGTGGCCAAGACGATCAGCGAAAAAAATGCACAAGTAATCGAATTTCACTAACTTCAACGGCAAAAGCTTAAATCAAACTATAATAAACTAATCGCAGGCGCATTCACCTGGTACGTGTTATCGAACTTGTCGTACATAAAGCGAGTGATGATACTGGTTTTGCCGACAGACTGGTCTCCTAAGAAGACGAGCTTGTACTTGGCGAGGGCGGAAACCGGAGCCATCAATCTGATCAACGGGAGTGGCTTCTAGAACCGGACTTGGATTGGATCGGATCGGATCAGGATTTTCCGACGGAGGATTTGAGATCTCGTCGGAAAATGACGAGACGCGTTTGGGGGGAATCAGAACAGGAGAGCTTGTCTACGTCCGCTGTATTCCTAATCGTTGATTGAATATGGGCGGAGGAATAAATATGCTTCAGGTTCTGAATGTGCAGTTCGGATCGGGTTGGACGCGAGGGGCGAAACCGGCATTATAAGAGTTGTTGCCGGGTTACACATCACCTTCCTCTCTGTCTCTGATTTGCTACCCTGGGACAACGGAAATAATCAAAAATCAAATATACTATTTCTGGACGGTTCCTTGGATATTTGTATTTTAAAATTTTGTATCGATAAATTTAAAAATTCATATTAAACTGACTATCTTTATTATAGACACTGATCTAAAAATAAATTTCAGATTCTATATTTATAGTTGAAACATAATGTACATACTGTTTATTGTTTCTGTATTTTTAGTTATCATATTATGTGTTATCAATTATCCAAAAATAACATTCAGATTATATATTTATAGTTGTCTATCTCTGCAGTTGATAATTCAGTACATGTAGCTATCATATTATGTGTTAGTAATTATCAAATTATTTATTTACATATACATAAACTATTAGTTGTAGGTACATAATGTGCTAACTGAAGGTACAGAATTCACAATGCAATATGAATTCTGGTCCATGACATAACAGTTGTAATTACTCGCTAGCCGGCCTCACTTATTGACGGTCCTCTAAATCCCTAGTCCAATCTTATACGAAGTATTATTATTGTTATTATATTATGGCAAAAATGATCAAAATGGTCCTCTAAGTCAAGTAGATGGTACAATTGAGTCCCGTAAGTAAAATAATAATAATAATAAATAAATAAATAAATAAATAAAATCTATTAAGATCCTTTAAGCCTGTAAAAATGTTCAATTAAGTCCAAACTAGCCTATTTAGCAGGTTACTTCTCCAAAAATTTGACATGTGCCTTTTTAAATAATTTTTATTTTTAAAATTTTTAAATTTATTTATTATAAATTAAGAAAATCTAAATTTAAAAAAAAAAAAAAAAAAAAATTATAGTATCCGTTGTCCTCGCCGGACAGCCGTGCTGTCGAAGCATGACGATTGACGCCCAAGGCCATCTGGAACGAGGGCGGCAGCCACGGTCGTGCCCGCTGCCCTCGTTCCAGATCTGGACCTCAAGTTTGAGGTCCAGATCTAAAAGGCGGAGGCCGTCATCTGTCTGAGACGGTAATGGTCATCCGTCTTCTAGATCTGGACCTCAAACTAGGGCGACGACCACGACCATGGTCGCCGCCCTCGTTCCAGACGACCTTGGTCGTTGTTCGTCAAGCTTCGACAACACTGGCGAGGACAACCAGTGCTGTAATTTATTTATTTAAAATTTTAAATTTTTAAGATTTCTTAATTTCTAATAAATATATTTTAAAATTTTTAAAAATATAAAAATTTTTAAAAGACACATGTCAAAATTTTTGAAGAAGTAACTTGTTAAATAGGTCAGTTTAACTTAATTGAACATTTTTATAGGTTTAAGGGATTGAATGAATTTTTTTTTTTTTTTTTTTTCTCTTTTTTTTAACTTAGGGTACTCAATTGCACTATCTACTTGACTTAGTAAGTCAATTTGACGCTTTTCATATATTATGTGATAGGATGGATTAAATTATTATTCTCAAATGTAATTTTTATTAAAATAATATTTAATTAAAGGATTAAGTTTGGGAAAAAAAATTAATAATCCAGAGTATTTATAATTAAACTGAAAGTTAAAAATATCAAATTAGTAAAGATCAATGGTTTCATTTATGGTATAATTGAAAGTTGAATGATAAAATAAAATTGGGAAAATGGTCAAATAGACCCCTCAACCTATTCCTCAAAAGTTAATTAGGCCCTCTCAATTTTTTAAGAAGTAATTACACCTCTGAATAATGTATTTTGGTGCAATGAAGTTCAAATACAGGTAAAATGACATGCTATCTCAGGTCATTGCAAATATAGCGACATTCTGACATATTTTTTAGACAAAAAAGTAATCAGCGACCGGTTGTCGGTCACGAAAACCCTTCCCAGCGAGAACGGCAACCCAAATCTGATTGCCTTCTCGGCCGAAAAAGTAACCCAGATCTGGGTGCTTCTCGGCAGTCGAAGAAGGCACCACTATGATTGCCTTCTTGGCCCGAGAAGGCCAACCAGATTTGGGTTACCT
>VALG01014782.1:0-18186 GCA_009835305.1 Ipomoea purpurea | reverse complement strand
GGTGATAATTTGTAATCGCATGAAACTCACAGAACCTAGCAAACGACTGTTAAATCAAGCAGAAGGTTGATGAACTGCAAGAAAAAGGTGAAAGAAGATTCTTGTACACTGTTTTCCATGGCAGGCCAAGAGAACGCTGTGATAACATATGAAACCAACAAAGGATTAAGTTTAGATCATGAATATATAATAATACTCTCATTTACCTGAGATTTTCAGTCTTGGTTATCTGGTTTCGCCAATTTGGATTTGCGATCTCTGAATAAATAGGTAGTAAAGAACATATTGGAAACAGGATTAGCGGTTCACTGTTCAATTGGAAATTGGGCAAGACAGATAGGGAGTGTGTCGATGTTATGTGGGAGAACGTATTGATATCGTATGACTATGTGCTTTTCTTGTGAGACCGAATTAATCTCTGCTATAGTTCTCCTATAGGTGAGATTAGACAATTTAGAGTGTGTGATGTAGTGAAGCACGAACTATTACCCAGATGTAATTACTCATCGCTTTAGAGACCACTTTCACACCCTTCTATATTGCACTTGTTGCTTGGATATATTCCTGCGGTGTGATACACCGCTCATTTCCCACACATGCCAAGTAGTAGTAACGCCAATACGTGTGTCTACGAGGATAACTTGGAGCTCATCGTGACGACATCGTGTGAGTTTCTAGCATCTCTCCGTCTGCTCGTTTATCGCAGGAATCTCAATAAGTATTCGCGCATCTTCTGGGTTGTCACGATAAGAACAGCACATACCATTTGGCATTCATAATAATGAGGCTATATAGTTAGATATGACTGCTTTGGGGAAATAGTAATCATGATGTGTAGGGGTATGAATTTAATATACTCACCATTATTGGAAGGAGGTAACACACTTTTTAAGCATCATGTTAATTTATACTAATGTAGTGTAATAATGTTGAATCAATCCGTAAAAACTCAGTGGGCATTTCTTTTTGCAATGCTGAATGATATAAATAATTGTTGAAATAAAGAAATCATGATTTCTATGCGATGCTAAGCAAAATTCTGCCTTTCCGTTATATCTAAGAGGAGTCTCCAAAATATTACCGACTCCAATATCAATTCTATATATCGTTGAATGGCCAGCCTTGGTTCGGTCAGGTTGTATGTGTGTTGGCCCAGGAGTAAGCAAGCACAACTCTTGTGGATCCTCTATGTAAAGAAGATGCTCGCAAGTAAGAAGTGATAAGTCGGGTAAATATAACACCTACCCCTTGTTGTATGGAAAAGGGTATCTATCAGTGGTACGTCATATAAAAAAATATTAATAGACAAATAGATAAAAAAAAAAAACTTCGAAAACATCTCATCGTCAACATCAGGTTAACTTCATAGAATCAAATGCAATTATATTAACAGTATGTGCCACGATCTACTTTAAAATAATGGGATGAACAACTCAGAGACCCACCAGTGCGACGAATCTTCAAGAGAGAGGAATCTATCAATGATTTAACTGTCTATAAGGAGATGCCGACAGAGATTCTGAGTATGGTACATGTGTACGGGCCCTAAATGGGCAATGTCAAGTCGCCTTAACAGTTAATAATAGATGAATACTCAGTGACACTATTATTCATTCTGTGGCCTGTCATAGACTAAAAAAAAAAATTAAAACTCGATAAATATATACCAATATTATACTTATTGCTACATTCAATAATAATAATGGATTTATAGTATCTGATTGCTTGTTGAGAGAATAAATGGCATTTGTTGATTCTGAGTATTATCTTATGACAACTCCTCATCTTATGAAAATGAACAAAAATACTGGTGCGGGCATTTGGGAGGTTGTGTGTAGGGAGAACTGAAACTAGCAAAACAGCCCCCCCCCCTTTTAGGTTTCATCATATACCACTGTTATCTTGCTTGGCAAAAAGTCGAGAGGTGGCTTCATAGATCAGGTACTTCATTTTCTTCTTATTACCGTGAGTTTTCTGATTTTGATTGCCATTGAGTTTGCATTCTATGAAGTTAAAATGATTGATAGTATTCTTGAAATATGCTGGATTTATGATAGAAGTGTTGCAGTTATTATTATTATATATTATTTTATTATTTTATTATTATTATATTATTATTATTATTATTATTATTATTTACACTTGATTGCCATTGAGTTTGCATTCTATGAAGTTAAATCATTGATAGTATTCTTGAAATATGCTGGATTTTTATTGTTAATTATTGAGTATCGTTCTGTTAAGATATTGCCATTGATTCTATGAAGTTAAGGCCTGATGTTGAAAGATGAGATGTTCGAGTGATCAGATCTAGCAAAAAAAGAGTGAAGTACCTGCAACATACTTATATACCTATCTTTACTTGAGAATTTTGCTTCTTGATCTTCCGTTCTTGCTTCTTCTGGGCCAAGGCATGAATTATATAGAGACTTGATTATATTTTGCGGCTCCTAATAAAGGAATTTTGCTTAGCATTTGCATAGAACTGATTTCTTCAAATATTTTTAGCTTCAAAAGCTTCCTAGATCTTAACTTATTTATTTTACTCGCCAATGGTATAATCTACTCTCAAATGTTTTTGCAGTGAGTTATCATATGCAAATGGTGGCTCAAGTTACCGAACCGTTGGCTCTCTGGCTACTTGTGTGATGGTTACCCGAGGAATGATGAAAGGTGTAGTGTTAGGTTTGAACTTGGAAGTGCATATCAATCAAATGTATTCCTAGAGAAAACCAGGATTCGGGAAGCATTTATATCTAACTCGACTCTTCTTCTTTGCCAAATTCCAGATATATATCGGTGACCAGGATTCCTGATGCAAGTTTTGACAAACAGGCTGAAATCTCAGGTAAATGAGATTTTTCATGATCTATTATCCTTTTTGGAGGGTGTTAAAAGTCCCACATTGAAAAAAATAAGAGAATATATGGATTTATACGGCCATGAGTTAGACTGGCTAATTGTTTGGATTCAATCTTTTAGTGTGGTTTGGCCCTTGTGCATTAGTGATCTTGGTGCAATCTTAGATTATAACAGAATCCAATTGATATGAAGCGTTTTTAGGCCATTCATTAATGTTTGACTTCGGGTGATTTCCTCTTGTGGATTGAAACAGCTCATTATTGTGTTGACATTCTGTATTGTGATTAGAATTGTATTCTTGATAGCAGCATTTTTCTCATCTGATTTCAACAACATAATTGCAAACGACCAGTGGAGCAGGAATAGTTTGGAAGGAATGATTTAAAAAACTTTTAGTTGAGACAGAAAACATTCTTCAATTTATATCAGAACCCAAATTCAATTAAAAAGGTCATGAGAGAAGTAATTGGCTTATATGCATACATGAGGGCGCGTTGAGCATCATAATATAGTATATATATATAATATATATATATATTATATATACATATATTATATATATATATATATATATATGTATGTATAATAAGTATGCAATCTAATCCTTCAATACATATGACTTAAATAGATGCTAATTTGATTATTAAAGATAGTATTAAATGAAATTGAAAGTTGAGGACGAAAGTGATGGAATCTCGAGATTGTTTTGGTAATTTACTAA
Source organism: Ipomoea purpurea (assembly GCA_009835305.1). Classification (NCBI taxonomy): domain Eukaryota; kingdom Viridiplantae; phylum Streptophyta; class Magnoliopsida; order Solanales; family Convolvulaceae; genus Ipomoea; species Ipomoea purpurea. The sequence continues at coordinate 14,603 of VALG01014782.1, read as the reverse complement.
TTTAAAAATAATAGGGGTGTTTTGTAAATAGATGTTAGCTGATTGGGTTAGTGAGTTTGACTAGTTGATAACATTAGCTGATTGTAGAAAGATGTTTGAGTTAGTGGAATTTGACTAGTTGATAACAACATTAGCTGTTGGTAAATTAGCAGATAGTGAGTTAGTGAATTTGACTAGTTGATAACAACATTAGCTGATTTGTATAAAGATGTTTGGTAAAATTAGCAGATAGTTTGTTGATTGTAGAAAGATGTTTGGCAAATTAGCAGATAGTTTTTTTTGAGGTTTCGAACCTTAACACCTCCACTTAGGGTAGCAATTCGATACCAGTGGACTATAAGCCACTTGGTAAATTAACAGATAGTTGATTACATACAAAATGACTTTATCAACAAGTTGACCGGAAAAAGGTGCTTTGAGCAGCTTTTAAATTTTATGTTTGAAGCAATAAGCTGTTACAAAAAATTAATTAATCAAACACTCATATTGATTGTTTTAACCAAATCAAACAGCTAATAATGATCAAACAAGCTAAAATTAGCTGATAGACTAAACTATTTTACAAACAGGCCATAATAATAATAATGGGATGGTTGAAGATTTGCATAATATGCTGCTTTATTCTTTATAGATTAGGGTTGACTTGTGATGTTGTTGGTGCCAAATCTATACTAATTTGGGATAAAAAGAATTTGGTTTTGACACTCATATCAAATGACAAAGACATTGAGGTCCCACTCCCACCATTTTCTTTCTCAACTTGGTTCCTCTTCTCACCTATAAATATGCTGCTAAAATTCACTTCTGAATCATATCCAACCAATCAAAAAACTTCTTCTTGTATTGAAAATTTCTTAGGCAATGTTGTTGGTCTCCCTCAAGGGCTTCTCTTCTCCTAGGTATTCATTCATTGTGCCACTAACATGCATTTTGAGTGAAGTTAGGGTGGGAAAGGAGCCACTTGAGGGGGACCCAACAAACGATGTCTTGCGTACGGATGGAATATTGGGTTTTGCCTTGGCATAATTCGGCTAATCGGTCCAATTCACAATATTTACGGATCAAATCTGAGTTACGGTTTGTTTCACAATATTGGCCGATCAAATCTAGCTTAGCCGTCTAGATCTAGTAGCTCTAACCTATTAACATGCTTGTTTTATATCGACTTTGCATGAAATTGTAGAATTATACTTAAGGTATTTTTCCGCACCATCATCACTATATGTCTAAAGTTTTCATTGCCCACTACAAAATATAACACCACACAATTTTACTTTTATCGTAGTGAAATGCTTGGTATTGCATTTCCAAGACTACTTACATTCATTTATCACGTTAATATTCAAATAGAATTTTATATTGAATCTTTGATATCATGCATTACGTGTTGCGCAAAGTAAATGAACTTCTACATGCGAACAAATAGCCTTTGACAGGGGTGGAGCTACAGTGGAGGCAGCTGTTCCACTCACCCACCCCATATATAACCCTTGTATGTATATATGTATGTATATATAGTATAAGGTTTAGTATAAGTAAAAGAAAGCAACTAATGTTAACAAGAAATAAGTCAGTCTAGATGGCAGAGCAAATATGTCTTCTTAAGGGAGGGTAGGGGTTCAAAACTCTCTTATAGCTTAAATGTATATTTTATGGCTATTTGAATAATAGTGGCTTCAACTCAATTAGGCTTTCAAAATATATGTAATTACTTTTATATTAATAATAAAATGTGTATCCTTTTAAAATAATAATAAAAAAAGGTGTAATTATAATGTGTTTTTTATTAGAATTATTTTATCAAATTGATTATGTTTTATATTTTGTTATAAATATTTTTTTATTTTTCGCTATATTGTTTTTATTTTTCGCTCATATCTAACAATATTTATGGCTAACTCCAGATATGTAATTTATAATTATTTTTTATTAATAATAAGATGTGTAATTTATAATGTCTTTTCTATTAGAATTATTTTATCAAATTAACTATGTTGTCATATTTTGTTATAAATATTTTTTTTTCGCTCATATCTAACAATATTTATGGCTAACTTTTTAACTGTACTGTTTCATCTTTTTTAAGCTATCCCTTTTGTTTATGTTTTGTCCCCACTGAACAAAATTTCTGGATCCGCCACGGGCGCTTTGATGAAATCTTTGTAGAAATTAGGGCATGAATTGAATTTACAAACACAATTACCTTTGGTAGGGAATAGCTTGTGATGGGATAACCCTGAGTAGGGTACCTAGTCAGGACGTAGCCGGGTCGGTCAAAGCTCACAATGTCACTAGAGTAAGGAGGAGTCCGGTACCGTGGCCCCTGTCCTGGGCTTGTGGACCATTCATTCGGCCTGGTTGAGGCAGTCAGGTGGAATTCCCAGCCGGATGCAATACTCAGAGGTGGTTATGAGAGATTTTCTGGAGATCTCTTTCAAATTTGGCGCGAAGTTTCCTTTTTCAACATTAGGAAAGACTGGCATTGGCAATTTGAGAAGCTTTCCTTAAGTTTAAATTTGTTAATTTCTTCTTTCTTTTCTTTCCAAAGCAAATAAGTCTTGTATAAATACCCCTAGGGGCACATTGTAAAGGATTCTAAATTAAATTCTAGTGCAACTACTTTGTAAACATTCTCTATTGATTATTTTCTCTTATTTTACGGTTGTGTACCCTGTGGCCATAAAATCAACAGCTTGAATTGAAACCTTTTTAAGAAAATTGCAAATTTTGTTCTTGAATTATTAAATAATTGTTATTTTTGTCCATAGTTCTTGCATGTACTCATATTTCGTCCTTAAACTTTTATCTAGATTACTCTTTTCATCCCTAATTCATTTGCTAACTATTATTCCCATCCGTAATTATTGTATTAAATGTTTAACAATTATCCAATAATTAGGGACGAAAAAATAAAGAGTTAATACCATTTGAGGTCCTCCGAGTATAGTGGTTTTGTCACGTTTAGTCCTAAACTTTCAAATTGACCATCAGTGATCCTTCGACTTTCAAATTTAACCATTTGTGGTCAAAGTTAACCACTCATGGTCCTTTAAGTTTCGAAATTTAACCAGTGGTGGTCCTGTTGAAAGGACCATGGTTGGTTAACTTGGATCACGAATGGTTAAATTTGAAAGTCGAAGGACCACATATGGTCAATTTAAAAGTTTATGACTAAACGTAGCAAAACTACTATACTCGAAGGACCTCAAATGGTATTAACTCAAAAAATAAACAATTACCCAAGAATTAGGGATAAAATAATACAACCTTAGGAGGAAATATGAGCATGGACAAGAATTAGTAACAAAAATAATAATATTGAGCATGGACACTGTATATTATTGCCTTATTGAGTTATTAGTAATTTAGTATCACCAAAAAACTTAAGCTATACTGATCATATAAAAATTAAAAGAAAATAGTGGGCAATATTAGCAATTTCTAAAAGTTGGGGTGGGGATTAGGGATAAACCGAAAAGGCTGTTTAGTCTAAGGCATTCACCACTCTCGTAGTCTCATCTCTCATCCACCCTCTGTTTCTTGGAAGCTCAACAACAATGGGGATTCTCTCTTGGTTTAAAGGCGGCAACAAACAAGCTTCTTCTTCTTCTTCGAACTCAACCTCAAAACCCGCCCCGAACCCGAAGCCCCAGATTTCTTCCCAGGCTGGGCAGGAGGCCCCAGGCATGAACGGAGCCATCGAGGTTTCCAGACCCCTTGACATCACCGTTTTCGAGTTCGGGTCGGTCGCTGCTTCCGTCGACAAGGTAACTCTCGCCGGCTACTGCCCGGTTTCCGAAGAGCTCGAGCCCTGCCGCTGGGAGATTCTTCCGGCCAGTGGCTCCGATGCCCCACAGTTTCGCGTCGTCTTTTGAGGGGAAATTAATTGAATTGAATTTTCCGGGGAAGTTTGTGAGGAGATTCCTGTGAGTTTGCTAAGTTTTTCTCTTGTTTTTGGTGTACCTTTATTGAACTTGATCTTTTAATTATAAAACTAAAAATCTTAAATTCAGTTCATAATTTCGTTATGCTTTTAGCTTCTTAAGTGTTTCTTGCTTTTTTTAAAAGTTAATTTAGGAGATTAGCTTTCTTCCTATTGAGAAATTTCAAAAGAAATGTGTGCTATGTTTTGTAATTTGGAGTTTGGCTATCAGGTTAGCTTAGTTATGCTTAATGTGGGTTGAAGAAGATTGAGGAATTGAAGGCTTTTATTCAATATTTATTAACATTTTTGGTGGAATGAAAAGCTTGGTATGTTAGATACTGTTATAAACTAACATAAATTGAAACAAACTTGAATCACGAGGAATCTGACCTCGTAACAGCGGAAGCTTTTGGATCATCTGAATATCTCTCACCATAGCTGTTGGGATGGTAAACCTGCAGTATAACGTTAGTGTTTTGAGCCTTACATGGTATAGTACTATAGTGGCTAATACTGGTTGATTAATACGTGCAATAGTTATAGGTTAAGATTTTTGTAGATGGGGTGCCGGCAGATTGCAAGCAAGGGCCAAATGCACCAAGTGAGGTCACTGGAAGGGAATCCCGGTGCCTAAGTTAGTTCCTCTCAGAGGGAGTAAAGAAAGATTGGAATGTGTAGAGATATGTGTGGGTCTAAGTCTTGAGAAAAGGGCTGGGAAGGTGATCGAAACATTAGCTTTAGTGTGAGAAAGAATGTGATTGGCCCAACGTTTAAAGATTATGCCTAGACTTCTTAGGAGAGGTTTACTCGTATACTGAGAGGATGAAGTCATGCGTTTCCATAGCATTATCCTAGAAAATTTGTAGTTAAGGGTTGTTGGGCGGAGGCTGGTGAAGGGCTAAGTCCAGTAATTGGTGGCTAGAGGGATTGTTGAGCAGAGGCCTGAAGGCTGAAGGGTTGAGTGCCCAAGTCCAGCACTATGCCTCTCGAACATGTGGTGGTATATAAGAAATAAAGTTGCGTCTTCGCTAACAGCTATAGCTTTTTGGCGTAGCCGTATGCGCTTTATCCTAACAAGGGTAGTGAAGAACATAAGTTGAGGTGTTGCTGTGGTGGTCTATGTTAGTGAAAACTAGAACTTTAATTTGCGATAGGACGTGCATAGAAAAGGTTAATGGTTACAAATGCTTTGAAGATCATCCTAGTAAATTTTGTAGTATTAAGGTTGTTGAAGAAAACATAGTTTTTCTGCATGAATTAGTTATAAACAGTTTATTGCTTAACAACCAGTCTCTGCTATCTGCTTTTGTCATCACAACTGTTGCCTGAAAGAGAAAGGAAAGGTTTTGCATTCTTAAGGGTGCATTTGGATCACGGAATCCTATATCTTATATTATCTCAAGAACATGAATGTTGTAATCTTATACGGCCCTTGTTTGGTTCAAGGGATTGTGAGGAAACTTTGTTTTTAGTTCATTTTTGGGTGATATTCTAGGAATCACATTCTGTCCAAATTCTTAAGTTATGTGAGATTCTCGATACTGTATTTATGTTACATTACCTCATACATTTCTTGAACCGAACACCCCTCAGTATTATTATTATTATTAGGGAAAATTGCATCTTTGTTTCTTCAGTTATACCCGTGGTACAAACATAGTCATTGAGTTATATGTGTGACCATCTTTAATCCCTAAGTTAGAAGTGGCGATTTTAGTTTCTCATGGATTATTTCTACGACCAATTTTTTACTTAATAAAGTGGTTGATTTGGTTCTTCAAGGACTAAAATCGCCACTCCGAGTGATTCAAATTTGTGTGAACAATCTGAAATGAGATCTCTGGAGCATCTACAGATTCTTTCATGCAATTGAATACAGATTTTATTACGAAGTATTATTTTTTTTGAAGCCAAATCTTGGCCTCCTTATTGACATATATACTTATTGTGGGACTAAAATTGATGAATATTTTATAGTTATGACCAAATTTTGGGGGAAAGAAAGTCAAATGCCTAATTAAAAAATGACATTTTTTAGTATATAAAAATGACACTACAGTTCACAAAGAATTGAATAATTATCTTAAGTAATAATAGCATGATACATCAAATTTCATATGAAATTTTTTGTGTTGATCGGACTATCAGAGTTATCCTCATTATCACTTTGGGGCATTTGGGTTGCAGAGAATGCTAGACATGTTTGTTTCAAGGTTATTTTTCATGCCCAATAATCATTTCACTTTAATACTCTCAACAATTGCAACAATAACAATATATATATAGGCCCCATCAGAACCAACTGTAGATCAATTTAAACCATCGATTTAGTAGATCAAACGGTTGAAAATAAAAAATAAAAAATGGGTGGGATCATTTTCATTAAAATTACAAATTTTAAAAGTTTATAATATTTATGAAAATTATTTCGTTCATTTTTTACTTGATTTCCTATCCATTAGATCTTGTAGATCAATGGTTTAGATTTGCTTATCGATTCTCACCTGGGGTGTAAATTCTCATATGAATCAAATTTTTTCAACTCCCATGAAAACTGTCATAGGTGAGAACTTGTAATAATCTAGTAGATTTAACCGTTGAAAATAAATTAAAAATGAAAAAAGGATGGATAATTTTCATAAATATTACTCTGTACAAATTTCAAAAGATTGTAATATTTATGTAAATGATCTCGCTTCTTTTTTACTTATTTTCTATTCATCAGATTTTGTAGATCAATAATTTGAATTTGTCCACATGTTTTCACCTGGACAGTGATTTTTGTGCAGGCATATGTATGCAGTCAGGGGCGGAGGGACATGGTGGCTACAGGGGCCTTGCCCCCCCCCCCCCCCCTCTAAAAAAAAAAAATTATTCATATTATTAGGGGTATGTGATTTAGCTTTTAGAGGAACATGGTAACTGGGGGCCTTGAGCCTTTGCCCCCCCCCCCCCCCCCCCCCTAAAAAAAAGTTATAAATAATATATTATTTTTTAGCCATCCAACTAACCAAAGTATGGATTGTTATGCATCTTGCAAGGTGAACACGGTTCTATGTTCATAATTATCGAACTCTATGTTCATAATTTTTAAACTTTATATTCACAATTATTGAATTCTATATTCTATGTTCATAATTTTTGAACTTTATATTCACAATTATTGAATTCTATATTCAAAATTACAGAACTCTATATTCATAATTATAAACATTTTTGAAACTGTGTCCCCCTTGCAAGGTGGACACGGTTCCACATCATAATTTGCCCCAAAGTATCTGCATTCTCCAAACAAAAACTTTCAGACTAAGATTTCAAAATCTTATTTTATTCGCAATTGGCCCTTGCCAAAAATATGATTTCTTATTCTTGAACATACACAATCACATATTGTCTAACATGCTCCAAATTTCTTCTTCTTGAAATATGTATAAACCAAAAATATGGCTTATACATATTTCTTTTTTTTTTTTTTGTTAGTATACATTGAAAAACAATTGCAAACAATTTAGTGTAGATTCAATTATAGACGATTTTCGTGACATGTAAAAAAGACGTTATAAATTTTAGTAGATTTGTAATATAATAATGTATTTTGGAATAGCTTAAATGAATACTAATGTATTTTATTATTCTCTCTCAAATTGTAATTGGCCCCCCACACCAACAAATCCTGGCTCCGCCCCTGTATGCAGTATGCACGAGTATGTATGCATGTATATAAGTATATTATAGTCATTGGCCTTGAAAGAGAATGTGCATATGTGAAACACGATCTAGTGATCCGATGACTAAAAATATAAAATATTGTCTTGTATTTATGAGTGTTATGGTGACATTTGAGAAGGCCACATTTGCTTGTCACACAATGGTGTCGGCAATGAGATTATGAGAGAGTCGTTGTCTCCATTATTAGAGTTTTTTTCCAAAATGGTTCCTCGACTATTGCTCACTCTCAATTTTACATTTCGACTTTTAATTGCACCCAATGTGGTTCCTTGACTTTTAAAAACTCCCCCAAATTGGTCCTCCGTTAGAAATTCCGTCTATTGAGTGTTAAAATGAAGGGCATTTTCGTCCATTTACCTATTATATGCCTAATATACTCTAAAAAATAGTCAAGGGACCATTTTGGGAATAGTTGAGGGATCATTTTGAGAAAAACTCATTTATTTATTTCATTTTTGTTTATTTCCATTTTTGTAAGACTATCAAATTAGAGTTTCTATACTTTTTTTTTTTTACAAATATAAAAAGTTAAAATCCACAATCAAACCTCAAAATTTTAAACTTTCTATACAAATTTGTTTCTTCTGTCTAAACATACAAACTTTTCCTCTAATCCTATCAAGTTTTACAATAAGTTCTGTAAATTTCAAAAATATAATACCCATATACTTTTTATGTTCACACACACTAAAACTTCAATAGACAATCAATCACTATGTATCATATTAAATATTATTTTTACCATTGGAAATAACATTACTATTTTTATCAGTTTAGACACCCAAAATGTACTCTTCACTTCTCGGTCACTATGCTTTTGAAAATAAAAAAATTATTTTTTTACAATCAATCGCTATGTTCTAGCACTTCTTCGAACTGAGAAGTACGCGTCACTTCTCGGTCAATGACAAAATCTTAGAAAATATTTTTGGAAAGTTGCTTAACTTAGCCTGTAAGGCCATTAGTTTCATTCCAAAGTTAGTTCAAACCATAGCTACCATTTCCAAATGCCTATCTACCCAAAAGTACACCATGCTAAAGAGAGTCTAAACTATGGCTATCAATTTTATGTCTTAAAGGACAAGTAAAATAAACCAAATGCAAAAATAATTAGCACAAAACAAACAATTCTAAACCTAAAGTCTCATCATTTACCAATATTACAAGTTCTTGTCATTTTGAAGTTTTTTTTTTTTTTTTTTTTTTTTTTTTTTTTGTATTTTATATATGAATGTTAATAAACTTAAATTTGAAATTTAAACTTGTTTACCATAGTACGTAAAAAAATAATAATTTTATTTTAACTATAAAAATAATATGTAATGTAATACATAGTAATTGATTGTCTTTTGAAGTTTTAATATGATTATATGATATATTATATATGTATATATATATATATAATATATATATATATATAATATTATATATATATATTATATATATATATATATATATATATATGAGTATTTATGAATGTTACGAATTTTATTGTAAAACTTGATAGGGATAGGGGAAAAATTTGTACGTTTAGACAAAAGGAAAAAATTGTAGAGAACGTTTAAAATTTTGAGATTTGATTGTGGATTTTAACTATTTATATTTGTAAGAAAAAAATGTATGAAATTAATTTGATAGTGTTAAAAAATGAAATAAATAAATGAGCTTTTCTCAAAATGATCCCTCGATTATTTCCAAAATGGTCCCTCGACAATTTTTTTAGAGTATATTAGGCATATAATAGGTGAATGGACGAAAATGCCCTTCATTTTAACACTCAATAGATGAAATTTCTAACGGAGGACCAATTTGGGGAGTTTTAAAAGTCAAGGGACCACATTGGGTGCAATTAAAAGTCGAAATGCAAAATTGAGAATAAGCGATAGTCGAGGGACCATTTTGGGAAAAAACTCCCATTATTAATATCTTTCTACCAAAAATTATATCAACAATAAATTCCAAGAATTTTTTTTTTTATTTTTTATTTTATGTGAGAGATGTAAATTATATCAAGAATTAAGATTTATATTCAATTGTCTAAGGAATGGTGGAGTGGGTATTTTCATATCATAAGACTATGAGTTTGATTCTTGTCAAAATTCTCTCACTCGAACATGTTGCACAAAAGTCAACTATTACACAAGAGAGTTTCGTGTTATTCAAATAAGTATGTGATACAGTGATAGAATAAAAAAAAATAATTTGAAACTAAAACTCCGAAAAAGATGTAAATTGTTTCAAGAATCAAAATTTATTCTTTTCAATGTAAGATTTATATTCAATTTAATGTAAGGGAAAAAATAAGTGTCATCTCAAATAGTAAATGATTAACTATACATCTTTTTTTATTATTATTATGAAAAACATTGGTTGTTAACTTACAATCAATGTTGTAAAATTACACTTAGGCAATGATTAGGTGGCAGCCAGCGCCCTAGAAATTCACTGAAATCGGTGATTTAGGCAGCCTAGTCAGCGGGTTTGGCTGCCTAGCCGCCATGTTCCCTTTTTTTTAAGGGTTAAATCACCCAAATCAAACGAAGAGCCAAAAAGTGAAAACATAACAAATTGCATCATCGTTGTTTGTTTTTTCCCGAGTCTCTGAAGTGAAATTGCCATATGATCTTCTCACGACTCCTCCTTGCTTACCTGGGAATGCTGTCGCTGCTGCATGCTCTCCGTCCCTGGTAAGTTTTTATTCCCGATTAAATGGTCGTTGTTTCTTAACTTAAAGAAATGACGTCTTTTAGACCATTGTCTACACAGTTGTCTGGACCATGGTCAATCGCATAACAATTGGGAGTACATGGTATAGTCCGCCGATTTGTTATTATTGGGTTAATTATTTCTTTTTGAAGAGTCTTATAGTGGATCTAGGGACAACCCCAATTAAGTTGGTAGAGTTGTTGATTTGATAACTATAAAGTTACAAGTTTTATATTCTTAATAAGAGCAATAAAAGGTATAATTGATCCCACGAAACAAAAACAAAAAAAATCCCCACATTTTATGGCGGACAGCACTAGTCCACTACAAATATGTCAATATAGGTGAAATTAATAATAATAATATAATAATATATATAATAATAATATAATAATAATAATAAATAATAATACCAACAAAATAAAAAACAAGAGTCCAACGTCGGTGACTCTCTCTCTCTCTGTGTTTGCATCTGGCTGGTATCAACTTTACACACTGTTCCCACAACATTCGATATAATCGTTCTTCCCCTAAATTTACTGCGCAAATCCCTTCATCACACCAAAAATTAAACTACCAAATTAGAGCCCTGATTGCTTTTTACACTGTTAATACTTCCCAAACACATAAATAACTCACTCCCAACGACACCCAAATTATCCCTTTCTCTTTCTATATAATCTTGCATCAAAGGTGGTCCTTTTTCGCTCACCATTTATACCCCACTGGCACTAGACTCGATGTACTACTACTGAAGGCCTCACTTCCCCTTCTGAATCTGTGAGTAAAAGCTTTGAGCTTTCACTTCAGATCAGCTCTTCTCAGCTGCCTACACTGTTGGGATTTCTTGGAAAGCTCTGTCTTTTACTGGTAATGTTTCTTTTCCCACTTTCTCATCTTGATTTTGCAGTGATCCACTCTGTCTTCCTCTAAATTCTGCCTTTTCTTCAACTGTTTTTGGTTTTAGATTTCTGGATCAGTGAATATAGTTCTTGTTTGTCGGTTTGAGTTCTTGATATTCAGCATCTGAAGATCTGCATATATACAAATCCATGTTGCTTTGTGATGTTGCCGTTCCCAAAGGAAACAAATTTCTGAGTTATTTATTTAATCTTTACTATATTGGTATGAACTTGTATTAGTAAAGAATCTAATAATGTCTTATTTGGGGAGTAGTTGAATGGATCCATCAACTAAAAGAGAGGAATGTTTATTGGCTCTTGCTGAGTGTTTCCAATCTTTTTGTGGTTTGTTAGGATTTGTTTATGGAATTATTTAATCAAAAAAAAAAAAAAAAAAAAAAAAAAACTTTGGAATAAAGTGGAGGCTGAGGAAAAAATTTGAGCTTCATCCACATCAACATAAATATGAAGTTTTAGTCCACTTCTTGATCTTAAAGAAATCATGTTCAGTTCAGCCTTTCCACTCGTAAAATATGATGATGTTCATGTTCTAATTAGCTTTGAGATGAAAATAGTCTATTTCATTGTAATGATTATACCCTCGAAATGATCCTACACATTTTGGAAGTCTTGTGATGGCTATAGTCATGCTTATCAAGAGATAGTATAGTAGATCTCTCAACTTTTCGGATATATCAGTATAATGTGATGTTTTATGTATTCGTTACTATTTGTTAGACAGTGAGACATGTTACTTTGTATTTCTTTCTGAACTTTCTTATGTTACAGGAAATCTCTTGGCTAATATCCAAGAGTCCAAGACGTATTATGGCCTCGAAGCATGCCCCCTCCAAGTAATAAAGGGCGGCGACCCTTCTCGATATTCATCGTACTTTGTCTTTGTTGTTTCTTTTACTTACTAGGAGTATGGCAGAAGAGTGGATCTGGGAAGGGAGATAGGTTAGCGCTAGCAGTGACTGAGAAAACGGCGGACTGCAATATATTCCCCGCAGCCACTCTGGATTTTGAACCACATCATATCTTTTGTTTCGAGTATTGGCTCTTCTGAACCGAAGACCAAACAATACAAGTTTTGTGATGCTAAATATAAAGACTATACTCCTTGCCAAGAACAAGACCGAGCTATGACTTTCCCTCCGGGAAAATATGGTATATAGAGAAAGGCATTGTCCACCAGATAATGAAAAGCTTCGATGTCTTATTCCAGCGCCTAATGGATATACGACTCCATTCCCTTGGCCAAAAAGCCGTGATTATGTATATTATGCTAATGTTCCTTACAAACACTTGACGGTTGAGAAGGCTGTCCAAAACTGGGTACAGTACCAAGGTAACGTGTTCAAATTTCCGGGAGGAGGAACTATGTTTCCTAAAGGAGCAGATGCATATATCAATGAACTTGCATCTGTAATCCCGATGGCGAATGGGTCCATAAGAACAGCACTTGACACTGGTTGCGGGGTATGTCTTCTATTCTTTAGCTTTGAAATCATGTATCCGAACATTTTGAATCTTGGTGTTCCTTAATTACGTATACTTCTACCCGTGTATTTTTATGGTTTCTGAATGTTGGTTGCACGCATCGTATTTAGGTAGCGAGCTGGGGAGCTTATTTGATGAAACGGAATATCTTAGCGATGTCATTTGCTCCAAAAGACAATCATGAAGCGCAAGTTCAATTTGCATTGGAGCGAGGTGTGCCTGCTATCGTTGGTGTTCTTGGTTCGATACGCCTTCCCTACCCGTCAAATGCATTCGATATGGCACATTGCTCCCGGTGCCTGATTCCCTGGGCAGAAAATGGTATTTATCTCATTGGTTTCTTATTATCTTCCCATTGTTTCTCTCCCCGACCCCATCCACTTTTTTTCTCTTATAGTGGCATCTGCTTGAGATCTGTTAAGAGTAGACTAGCTAATTGGTTGGATTCAATCTTTTAGTGTGGTTTGGCCCATGTGCATTATAGTCGAATTGCGTGACCCTAGCCCAATCTTAGATTATAAATAACAAGATCTATGGTAGAGATCTCAGTTGCAATCAAGTTTGGCATAGTGGCATTCGTTCCACAATATACATGTGAAGCAATTATAAGTTTAATTTTGGAAGCATTGAGGACTAAAAGTTTTATCAATGGCCATTTATATTTTCACTAAGTTAAACCTTCCTATTTGTTTAATTCAGTAATGGTTGACATCGCCAAATCTTGTGGTGAAGATGTTCACTGATGATAATTTGGTTTTTTAGATGGTATCTATCTGAAGGAAGTTGATCGAGTTCTAAGACCCGGTGGGTACTGGGTTCTATCTGGTCCTCCAATTAACTGGAAGACCTACTACCAAGTCTGGAAAAGGACCAAGGAGGATGTAAAAGCTGAGCAAACGAGGATTGAAGAGCTCGCCAAGAATCTTTGCTGGGAGAAGAAGTATGAAAAAGGTGATATTGCGATTTGGAGAAGAGAATCAATCCAAACGCATGCAGAGTAGGTCTACCAAATATCTGCAAATCCAAAGATGCTGATGATGTTTGGTAAGCCAATATGCATACCACCGTTACTATATATAATGCACATGGCCAAACCACACTAAAAGATTAAATCCCAACCGATTTAGCTAGTCTAACTCATGGCCTTATAAACCCATATGTTCCCTCTTATTTTATCAATGTGGGACTCTTAACACTTTCAATGTTCTTGATCACTTTTTTGTAGGGTTCAACTGTTTCTAACCGTCTTCAGTTGTGGATCATTTAGTTTTAAAAATGTGTTGTTTATCGCTACTTATTTCATTGATTCGTACGTGGAGGGAGGTAGATACTATAATACATTTATGAGCTTTTAAAAATTATGGGCCGGGCAATGTGGCTTAACTCCCCCTCTTCTATCGCCATCCGAGGTTGCTACTAGTTCGTAGCGAATCGGAGTTCGCGCTTGTAGAGGTCCGCCTGCCCAACACTGAGACACTGCGGTTGCAAGAAAAGTCTTCAAGAGGGTAGCCTTCATAGACTTGGTCTTTCTTATCGCATGTTGCTTCTCCTGACTACCTGTCTATGGACAAATCAATCTCGTGGCCCATCTTGGTGCACGAGGCTGGTGTCTGAGTTCAACGCGCTGGCATAGACAATACAGTCCTATCAAATATTCAGGAGACAAATAAACTTTATTTGGAAGGAAACACGTAAATGCTACAATAAGGAACGTTGTTAGTCTTGGGTTCATTACGAGAGCAAGGGTCACTCAAGTAGAAAACAAATAACATAAATATGGATGATGAATATGCTGAGGCCCTATTTTGAGTCCTTACTGGCTCCCATTGAGTTCATGC
>VALG01014780.1:0-22500 GCA_009835305.1 Ipomoea purpurea | reverse complement strand
TCCTTATAGAAATGTCTGTAGTTATATCTCATTGTTGTTAATTCAATATATTCCTCACCATAAAGTAAGTCTACGATACACGTTGGAACAAACTTTATTCAAGATTAATGTGATGTGACCTTTCATATCATTACTTGTTTCGAAACCACGTTTGTGTAAACATCGAGTATTATTGCTAGATAATTAGTTTAGAAATTAATCAATTATGTCGTTTTAAATGGTAATGCACATAACTAGCACTAGTTATTTTAGGTGGCGGATAACATACTATAATTCGACCATCGATATAATTTAGTACATGATCGCGTAGAGAAAACTTGATATCAATCGATTTAGCTTAAGATTCGGCTCTATATATCAGATAGTGCTTCACTATACATTTCAAATCAATGCTTCCCATGTATGGTTGAAATACGTATAGTCGAAAAGATTACGGAATTCAGACAAAGCCTTAATAATTCAATTGCCAAACGTCAGAGAAGTACACAGTTAGCGTCCATTTACTTACAGCCCATAAACAATAATCATGTCCATTAAATATTTGACATTGATATATACGGTAATATTATATAAATAATATGAATTGATAATTTATCATTTCTGTATCCACAAGTGTAAATTTTATGAAGATATAACTCAAGTTTGAATTTGAGTATGAACATTAAGTTCCATGACGTTGATCTAATGAAGATCCTTAAGTGTTGGCATAAGGTAAAATTCATACCCTTATGATAAAAATAGTGACGTTATGATACTGCTATGGGATGCTAAGTGAGGATAAGTAACCTAATAATATATAGTGAGCGCACGTCTCTTGAAATATAATCATAAAATTTAGGGTTATTATGAAATTGGGATCTACACCTTCCGTTGAATATACTAGCGATTCGCCAGACTGCAAATGATATATTTAAACTATTATAATTAAAGTATATATATTTTCTAAATATGACTAATAAACATACTAAATGACTGGCAGCATAGTTACTCGAGGGTAAAAAGTACTACCTTTTAGCCTAATCTTATCGTACACTGCTACTACTACTCCGTAAGAGTAACCGCACCAATTAAACACAGTAAGTATTATGATGGACGTATTATTTTGTTTTTTTTGTTTTTTTTTGTTTTGTTTTGTTTTGTTTTTGTTTTTTTTTTTTTTTTTTTTATCAAGAAGAGGGCCCCCGGAGAAAGCCACCTGATTGTATTCTATAGGAGGCTCGAGTAGCGTCACTATGTCACTTTATGTAAATGTTACAATTGCCTTCTTTTACCTCCGCTCCGGTTGTTATATTCTGGTAATTTCGGCGTTTTTAATATATCTGCCACCTTCTCACTCTTCTATGATAATGTTTTGTTTGAAGGTTCTTCTGTCTGGTATCCAGCGTAAAAAGATCCTTATATTTGTTTCTAAATATTTGTACAGAAAAATAATATTACCCATTTTGAAACAAAATCACTATTATTGTTCACGCAAGCACTATCAAAATAACATATAAGTGAGATATAGAGACAATGGTGACAATAGTGTCTTTCTCAATATGATAATATTAGCACATATAATCGACTTTATATCGGTAATTGCAGAGCCTTGTTCTTCCTTCAATTTCCCGTTCAGTTGTTGTCGATAGTGATAGTGTAGAGAGATGGCGAATATATTTAATAAATGTATTTTATGTCATTGGAGATAAAAAATATAGATCGTATATTGCGATCAGTCGATATATGAGACTAAGTGGAAAGATTATACACAATTGATATGTATCGAAAATGTAAACTATATATAGAAAAAAATCAATTTTATAAATAGAATGAAAACGATATCATTAAAAAAAGAGATAATTATAAAGAAATAAATAAAACAATAAAAACACTTAAGATGCGAGAAGGCAAAATTAAATATATGACATTTGCAGAAATTAAACTAAATTAAAAATTTATAAAGAAGAGGAGGATGGAAGAATAGAATAAAGGAGTATCTGAGGAACCAAATGGTTAATACTTTAATATTATTATATGTATCTATATATCTATCTATTTAAATATTATATAATAAATAATAATAAGCTTTATGGATTATATTAAGTGACGAGGTAAACTTACACGTTGCTGACTTTATAAAAATTTGTTGCGTGGTACATAAGATGAGAAATTGAGCTATTTCACTTTAGTTTAAGTATCTATAATTGGTCTTCTTTCATTAAGTCGATAATTACCTACAAGACGACTATTCGGTACTAAGAAATGATTCGGAGTGAAAGATATCTAAAAAGAAAAAAGTCAGTTATTTATACATTGACAATGCAAGGGAGAGAGAACAACTTATAAAATGATTACATGGCATGTGCTTGATAAGGTCCACAAGGGGAAAATAAGAGTCGATCATAATATTATCTGTTTAGAGTTGGTCACCATAAGTTTCAACTTCTCGAGAAATGGACAATTAATCAATCAATATAATTATAATTATATATTGATATTGATATGAATGGTAAAACTTTGAATGATATGTTAGGTTTGATGAATTCTCCTATCTATTGAACTTACGTTTTGAGATACTTTTATATATATATATATATATATATATATATATATAATATCATCAATTCTGTAGTCAAATTTATCAACCTTTCATTTCTATAATAATCTTCAACCATTCAATCCACAATAATAAACATTCTTAAGATGCCTAAATTATTACACCACCTTCCCTATATTCGTTCAACATTTCATCAACTATGTAATTATGTTGGACCACAAATCTTAAACACCAAGTGATGACCAAGTATGAAAGTAAGAATAAAAGGGCAACTCAATCAAGTTGACTTGGTAATCACACTGTTACAAGTTAACTCTTAGGGATGAGTTACCTATTGATTTTATTGATTTGAGTCGGTAAACTATGAATTACCTGCTAGCTAGGTTGGTGGCCCTTTGCCGATTAATTAACTAGCTAGGACCATAAGGTATGATTTACCCATTACATATACTTGAATAATGATTGCGTGTTTTCATTGCGACTGCACAAATTAAAATAAATAAAAACACTTCATGGTCAAGCGGTATAACATTTTCTTAGGTTCGAACTCCAGTGGAGACAGTGACTTTTTGTGCTTCAATTCATCATAGTCAAGCGGCATAACCTTTTCCTAGGTTCAAACACCAGTAGAGACAATGAACAGATCCATACTACATTGTAATAGAGTTATCTAAAAAAAAAAAGTCAAAATATATATAACCACCGCATGTATGTAGTCCTACATACTTTTACTTTTTACAAAATTATAGGACGGACGACAGTGCAAAACTAGAGAACCAAAACTGTTTTGTTATCTCCAACGTCAAAAGTTTCACATGGCCACGTCGGGTGGTGCTAAATCTGTCAGTCGATTATATTGCCAATTCCGTTTCATATCCAGACGGCATCTGATGCCTTATTATGTACCCAGAAATAGCAGCCTATCTTTTGTTATATTATTTCTCAGCCAACAAACCATAATCATATATATCGTCCCCAAACTTTGATGATAACAATAATGCCATCCATCAAATTGGGTGTACTGTAATATAATGCTTGATTGGTCGAGCATCATTTAATTTGGAACATATGCTTCTTAGCTATAGCTTCTACATTTTGTTGCCGATAACATATACGGTTCTCTGCCAACAAATGTTCATATATATATATATAGTGATTAAGTATCACTATATCAAAAGTTATAACTAATTACAACGAATGCGTAACATTATTTCTTTATATGCTATCATCACATTTTTGAGAGATATATTGCTCGATTTAACCCTTCACCGGCCTCTGTCCAAAAATCTTCCCAGCCACCGAGTGATCGATATGTGCTTTTTTCATTTTTAAATATTATGTCGTGAAATTAGGCTATTATTTTCAAAAAGCAGAAGTAATTTTGTTCTAGATAAAAATTATTATTCGATCTTCTGCTATCTGCACTGCACCGGATTAGTGTTGCTCAACAATTATTCCAGAATCGAATATCTGACACCTACATACACTGCATCTGCATAGAGTAAGATGGTGTTACTTGTTATAGGGACAAAATAAGTGGATTATATTGCAACTAAAAGGAAGTAGACCATAAGTTTAATTTCCTCTTAAAAAATCACAAATTTATTTTTTATTAATATTTTTATCAAGTTCATTTCATATAATTTTTTTAATATATATATATATATTTTTTTTTAATTTACGAATTATTACACAAGTGTATTAATAGTGTAAGTTAGAGATTAATTTACGCTATAAGCATGATTTATCAAATACATATTTTTGTATAGTTGTTCTTGGTTCCTTTGTTTAAAAAATAAAATTAAAAAGGATTGTAACTAAAAGAAGTAAAGTATGATATGGGAAATCCGTGTTATACAACTTTAGTATGATTTGCACATTCAAATCGAAAATGGGAATAATGTACGTGTGATGCACCTTCAAATTTATCCACTCAAAAATCACAATCCTCTCATCTGTATGGATTGATTACTTTTTTTTATGGGCTTCAAACAATACATAGGCCATAGTTTAGATGTTATGGAGTTGATTTTAATTTTAAATTGAAACATGTATTCTCATCTCAATTAAAAGTCTAAGTTGATAATTTGATTGCACATTTATATTTATATATTAATGCTCAACATGGAGGTCATGAAACTGACCGAGATTTTTTCAGTTGAAAATTTAAAATATTATTGATTTGATTTGTTTGTACTTCTGGAGGGTAAAATTTTTTTTATCATATCGTCTCCTTTAGTCCTTTAGTAATCATTTAGTAGTTCAATGTCATGCGGTCATGATATTTGAGGGGTAAAAAAAAATTATCATATCGTCTCCTTTAGTAATCATTTAGTAGTTCAATGTCATGCGGTCATGATTAGGGATAAAGTACGTGAGAGTGACTGTAAATAATGGTCATAGTATAAGGATGTAAATTTTAACAATGTTCAAAGACAAATGAAATTATCATCCATTAAGTGCACAAGTTTTGTTTTCATTTTCAACAACTAATAAAAACATGAAGGTGGGTTTTTTTTAACTTTTTTTATTTTTTATACCTAAAAGTACTTTGACAACAATCAAACGAGTAAAATAGTTTCTCCTCCTTCTGTTTAAAAAAATGAATAAAACAAAAAATGCCTATTTTAGACTTTTGGTCCCCAATCTTAAATGTCAATGTTATCAGAAGACGGCCAAAAAATGGCAAAAGCAAAAGCCTTTTGATGATGCAAAGAAAAATAAAAAGAAAGCATTGTGAGAAAGAATATGTACAATAAATGCCTATTTTGGACGTATGGTCCCCAATTTGTTTTCATTGTATTTTTCCCCTTTTGTTAATATTTGACAAAGTTAGCGGTGAAAAGGTAAAACTATAGATAACGATGTGAACACCAAAGACCTTATGGTTCAATGGTATCAGACTCCTTCTCGATGTGAGAAGTGAATGGTTTGAGCCTCTTTTGCAATAAAAAAATAGATAATATTGTGAATTCAATATTAATTCAATAAAAAAATAGATAATATTGTGAATTCAATATTAATTCAATAAATTTTAAAAGCGAGAGTTAGACCATCAAATAGTTGTAATAGTGAGGTGTTGGTTGATAATTGATTATTATTTTAACCTATATTATTATTATTATAGAATTTATATTGGCCCTGCTTGGTAAAATAGTTAGCATATCAATCAATTTTGATTTGTTTGATCATTATTGGCTATTTAACTTAATTAAACTATCAATATAATTGTTTAATTAATTAACTTTTTGTAACAGCTTATTGTTTTAAAATACTAAAATTCAAAAAGCTACTTAGAACAGTTTTTTCGATCAACTTTTTGAGAAAATTATTTTGTATGTAATTAATTATCAACTAATTTACTAAACATTTTTCTATAATCAGCTAATGATATCAACTAGTCAAATCCACTACCCAATCAACTAACAATTATTTACCAAGCATTCACTTATTTAGTAGTTTGATTCAACCAAATTGTTAAAGATGATCAAATTCTCCAAAAATTGTCGGAATTAGATAAATTGATCATCAAATGAGGCCATAATTTGGCCGTCCAGAAGAGTCTACCAGATATGAAGCCCAAATAGAAAATGGCCCATAATCAGTTAATGTTTTCCCGCTCGAAATTCAAAAATCAATTTTCATTTCAAAATCGGGGAAAATAGAATTTTAGCAAAATTTCCCAAATTCAAACAACAATCCCCTTCTGTCTCATCTCCATCAGGAACCAACACAGAAACTAGCCGTAAAAATACTTCAAAGATCAATCCACGATGCCGGCCCTCCTCAATAACGGCGGCGGCGGAGGAGGAGGAGAAGAAGAAGTCGAGCAGCAGCTTGAATTAACTCAAAAAATAGTTAGGGTTTTAGATGAGGTCAGGTCGTCCCATGCTACCCACCTCCGGAAGCTCAAGGAGCTCTCCGCTCTCCGTTCCCGCTCATCTGTATCCTCGGAGAAGTTCTTTGCGGCTTTCTGCACAGCGTTGACTCCACTTTTTGACTTCCAACGCCGTACATCATCCGCGGAGAGAATTATCCGATTCGTCGCGATCTTTGCGGGTGAACGGGATCGAAGAATGCTTCCCACAGTGATGCGTTTCTCGAGCAGTTCCTTAGGTTTTTGCTAATGGCTGCGGTGGCAGCCAACAGGACGGCGAGAATCAGAGCTTGTCAGATAATTTCTGAGGTAATATGAGAAAATGGCACGAATATAGTCTTTGACATTATGAAGATTTATAACTCTTTTATGCAATTTTATGAATGCGATCATTTATTTGACATGCATTTTGTATTGTTTTCGTTCAGAATTGGATAAAACTATAACCAGAGTACCTGGCTTTGAGTAGTTGAATTAGAGAAATGAGTTACAGGAAGAAATAACAAAGTTCTCTATCTTTTTCTGAATTTTACTGTGCACTATACCTGTGCATTAGTTAATCTTCATCACTTCTTGCTTTTAGTGTCTAATGAGTATGCTACTATTTTTGCTCATAATCAAGACCATCCCCAACCCAAAATATCAAATTCTGCACTAAATTTTACACCAAAAGAAATATTCTTAGCATATTTTTACTCCAAATTTTTTTCATCTCCAACCCATTTACACCAAATTATGCACCAAATTTTATTTCATCTTCAATCCATTTACACCAAATTCTATTCATTCACTAAAATAATTTGTATTCTTATAATTTGAAACTTTTAATTTCGCTTACTTTAATTATCTTAATATAAAATATAATTTTGATATAAATAATAATATTTTAAAATGAAATTTATGTTTTTATGTATTTCAATTTTTAATTATTTCATAGTTGATATTGATCTTGTTTTAAACGTCTCAATGAGATCTTTAAATCTTTATAATTTATTTCTAATAATATAAAATTTTAAAAGGAAACAATTAGCAAAAAGAATTTAAAAAGTTCCACACCAAAATGGTGTAAAGGAATAGTATAATAGTATTACACCATATTTGGTGTAACACTATTCACTTACACCATTTTGGTGTAAAATTTGGTGTCTTCCTTGGTGCAAGGTTGCACCAAATTTTTACACCAAAATGGTGTTTTGGTGCCTTCATTGAAGATGGCAAGGCAAATAACTTAATATATTATTCTTGCTTACCTCTGCTGTATTGTAAGTAGACACTTGAATTGTAGAATTTGAGTATTGCTGGTATCATATGCGGATTTACTGGACTTGCAAGTTGTTTTAGTTTTAGTCTTCAGTAGGTTCCAATTCAATTCTGACAATATGGACCTTACACGCACACTCTTTATCCCTTCACTCTGTTGCTGCTTGAATTCTTGAAATGAATGTACTTCTCTTTCTTCTTCATTTTATTTATCTGTATGTGTTGTTTACTTTTCTAGATCATAATGCGGCTGCCGGATGACACTGAAGTTAGCAATGAACTTTGGGATGAGGTGATAGATGGAATGAAGTTGCGTGTTGGTGATAAGGTCCCTGCTGTGCGAACATTTGCTATCAGGGCTCTTTCACGCTTTGTGAATGATTCAGAAAATAGTGATGTTCTAGAGTTACTCATGCAGACATTGCCCCTTGAGCCGAATGTGGTCAGTTTATTTATTATATAATTATGGTGTATTTGTTTTTCTGTGCTTTTATTGGGTCAAGGTTACTCAAGGCTATAATGTTAATGGGCCAAACCACACTAAATAATTGATCCAATCAATTAGCTAATCTAACCCATGGCCTTATAAACCCATATGTTCTCCCTTATTTTATCAAGGTGGGACTCTTAACATAGGTGAAAATATAATACATTCAGCTTGATTATTTTTCTCCCTTGTACGTTACGAACAAATTTAAAATATTTTCATGATATTTAGCAAATTTGCAATACCTGTTAAATATATTAACACTTTTAGTTCCTGTAAGAAAAGGGTAAATGCAATAGGGGAATCTAGTATCCTTTTGCTTATTATGTTATTCTTTATTTTAAAGGAAGTGAACCTCCTGTTGTAGTTCCTGAGTTTGGGGAATTTATGCAGGATGTTCGTAAGACAATTGTGCTTTCTCTTCCGCCTTCGCACTCCACTGCTACTACAGTAATTGACTGCACCTTGGATGTGAGTGAATCTGTACGTAAAGCAGCTTATTGTGTGCTTGCTAGTAAGTTTCCCTACAGAGCCTCAGGTAACTTTTGACTTTTTGTCTCTCTTCTCATTCCTCTTATTGTCATGTGTGCACTTGGTAATTGCCTGTGGAGCATCAGGTAACTGCTGACATTTCATGAACATGGAACATCACATTAGATTGATCACTAAGATTCCAAAACCTTGATTTCTGACCAACTATGTAGAATATAAAACAACTGTGGTTAGTGCCTTTAGTTCATGATATATTGACCAAAAGAATATACATATCTAGAAAAATGAGAAAGCTGCCTGCTAGACATATAATTTAAACTATCATGCATCACTGTTTATACCCTGTGCAAGAATTAGTTGATCCTCTTGCATGTGATGTAAATGTGTTGAGATTTTCTCCAAATAGTTAATTTCCTTTCTGATTACCCACTCTACTTATTCTTCATCTCATAAAATGACTACCTAAGCCTGGGCGTTATACATATCTAGCCGTCTGCAGTTGTGGATAAGTAAAAGGCAATGTATTCTTTCTATTCATTTGGAACCTGATGTGTTTTTCTGTGCAATAAATTCTGCAGCATCAAACTTAGGAAACTATCTTGCAGAGGGGGTTGGCAGATCGCTCCTCGTCTGTCATGAAGAGTGCATTAAATTGATGAAAGATGAATGGCTTGCCAAATGTTGCAATGATGACCAATAAAACTTTTAAAATTTCTTGATGTTGAAACCTATGAGTCAGTTGGAGAGTCAGTAATGAGCACTTTGTTAAAAGCAGGACTGGTGAAATTGCAAGATGGTCAAAGTATTAGGCAGTTCTTTAATCAACTAGTGACTCTGCTGAAGGTTAGAGTTATGTTCAGATGGATTTTTTTTTATTGCAACATTTGCACTTTGACTAATATGTTATGCCTTTGCATTATCGGAGACTGTACCATAATTTCTCGGGATATGAGTTTTATTACTGCTTTCAGAGGGAATTATAGACTACATCTGGACATCTAGCATTCAGAATACTTTAGTGAAAGCCCCTATATGATTAAGGACCTTGTAGTTAAGTGGCATAGGTTTAAAATTCTCATTATGAGGTCTTGAGATCAATTCCATATGTATTGTTAACAGAAAACCCCTATATGCACTAACTTTACCTTTTTAAATTCCACCTACTTCTGATGTAATATTTGTTAAGCTGTTGATGTAAGATTGAGAATTTGAGACTAGTTCAATTAGTAGCTCACTACTTGCATGTCTGCAGAATAAAACAAACCCAAGTTGTTATCTAAAAGGCCATTCTATTTGAATTTTTATGGCTAGTTAGTGAATGTAACAATATAGAAGGTGCATTAAAATCTCTACAACTAGATTTTTTTTTTTTTTTTAATTTTTTAATTTTTTATTTTATTTTTTTTAATGTCTCCTGACACACTTTGACACTTTGTATGCTGTCCTTTCAGCTGTGTGCTACATCTTTGTTGTGTTTCCTGTTGTGGATATCATTTTTGTTAGTTGTATATGTGCTCAACATGGAACTATCAATATCAAATTACTAGAGAAAGACAAGTTTATCAAGTATGAAAGTTAAGATTTTGTGGTCGTGTTTCATCTCTTCTGTTGTTGTTTCTCATTAGCCAAAACTTTGTCCTTGTGGCATAGAAAATATTGTCATATTGATTGGTTTTGTATCTTCATACCAGGATGTTAAGTGTATAGTGTAGCAATATGAGAATGGGCGGAGCTCACATCTACCTCTATGTGTGTATATACACTATACATGTTATTTGGAATACAATCAATCATATATTCTATTCTTTCACATAACATGTTTGGCATGATTAATATCTATGCTCCAACTTTATAGAGAGTTTAAGTGTATGTAACCCTACAAGAACGGGTTGAGCCCATTTGACCTCTATGTGTGTATATATATATGCTCTACATGTTATTTGAGAATACAATCAATAATATATTCAATTCTTTCTTGTACACAGGACAATGCAACTGCACTGTCCAAGTAATGGAAGCAGAGGTTGCATTTTTTTGGAGAACCTTCTGTAAGCACCTGCAGGTGGAGGCACAAGTGGGTATCTTGATCATTGCACTACTTCCCTTCATTTTGTTTGAAAGTTAGAGCTCTACTTGAAAAAAATACATTGCTCGACTATAATTATACTTTTTAGCTAAGTTCTTGTGAGTATTAGTATTTGCTACACATTTCTTTAGATACCTACAAACTGTGTTCCACAATCCACATAATTATTCTCTCCCTTCCATAACAACCACCTACTAATTGAATTTCTAAATCTTTGTTGCATGCTTCTTGTTCAAATTGAACTGAATCAGTTGCAAATGATTATTATTTTGCGAAATAATTATATAAAATAACTGTGATTAAGCATACATAATATGTATCATCATGTTGCAGATGGTACTATGTCTTTGTTGCATGCTTCTTGTTCAAATTGAACTGAATCAGTTGCAAGTGATTATTATTTTGCGAAATAATTATATAAAATAACTGTGATTAGAGCATACTAACTTGAGGTTAGTAAAATGTCATTTAGATAAGGAGGATTACCTCTTTGTAGTTTTATGTTGTGAAAGAGATCTAGAGCTTCATCTATTGTATTTAAATGATTTTCAAAAACTTGTTCATTATTCCAGTAAAGTAAGGAATTTTCAATATGACCAAACAGGTGAAGGGCTCTGATGCTGCAATGAAAACAGGCACTGAATCTGCTGTCTATGCAGCAGAAGCTTCAGACAGTAATGATCTTCTTGACCAAGTTCTACCTGCTACTGTCAGTGATTATGTGGAATTGGTTAAAGCTCATATAGATGCTGGTGTGTTTTGCCTGCTCCTGCCTTTCTTCATTCTTTCATGTTATTCCATTTTGACATTATCTAATGCCATCTGGTTTTACAGGCCCAAATTATCGCTTTGCATCTCGGCAATTACTATTGCTTGGTGCAATGCTTGACTATTCTGATGCTTCAAACAGAAGGGTTGCTGGTGAATTTTTGCAGGAGTTGCTGCACAAACCCCTTGATTATGAACTGGATGAGCATGAAAATGAGGTGGTTATAGGAGATGGTATCAATTTAGGTGGGGACAAGGATTGGGCTGTTGCTGTGTCAGAACTGGCAAGGAAAGTGCATGCTACACCAGGAGAATTTGAAGAAGTGGTTGTAGGGGTTATAGAAGAACTTGCTCGACCTTGCAGGGAAAGGACAGCAAATTGTATGCAATGGCTTCATTGTCTTTCTGTGATTAGCCTTCTCTTGGAAAATGCACAGTCATTTCGTTGGATGCAGGGAAAGGCCAATAGAACCTGTAGAGATTTTGCAATCTGTTTTGCTTCCTGGGGTATGTATATGGGCAAAGTGATACTGAGTTTAGTTTGTTTTTCACCATCATTTTTCATTCTTTCATCCCTGTTCTTGTTTTATCTTCTGTTTAACTGTTTAAGTGACAAATTGTGACATGTGGTATTATTCTGAAATACAGGTAAAACATGTGCATTTGGATGTTCAGAGGGCTGCCACGAGGTGTCTAGGTCTTTTTGGTCTTTTGGAAAGGAGGCCAGTGATGATTTAGTAAAACATTTAAGGCGCTCTTTTGTTAAAGGCCCTTCTCCAGTTACTATTATGGCTTCTAAGGCTTTGATTGATCTTGCAATGTGGCATGGTCCTAATGAAGTAGATAAAGCCATGAATCAACCTTTGTCTTCACAACTCCGTGATCATTCCATGGTTGTTACACCAATTGAACTCTGTGATGGAAGAGAGGATTTCGAGATAGAATTGCTTGATCTTTTATATAATGGACTTCAAAAGAATGACTGGGATGATTGTATAGAGAGTAATGACAATGAGTCGGTTAAGTCCATTCTTGGAGAGGGATTTGCAAAGATTCTTCTTCTTAGTGAGAAGTATTCAGGCCTACCTGCTTTGTCACATCCTGTACTATTTGCCAAGCTAATTGGCTTGTACTTTTTTAGTGAGAGCAAAGAATTTCAGAGGTAAAGTGCTTCACGACTAATTTTACTAGTTTAATAGTTCAAATTCATCTAATTACAGGTTTACTTGATAGGTTGAAACAGTGTTTATCTGTATTCTTTGAGCACTATCCATCCCTCTCAGTGAATCACAAGGTGTGCATCATTTAATTCTAAAAGTAAATAAATGATTTCAAATAATTGTAGAAATGCTTTTGAGTGATTATAATTCTGTGATTAATGGGGATTCTTACTTTGTAAATGCAGA
Organism: Ipomoea purpurea; assembly: GCA_009835305.1. Classification (NCBI taxonomy): domain Eukaryota; kingdom Viridiplantae; phylum Streptophyta; class Magnoliopsida; order Solanales; family Convolvulaceae; genus Ipomoea; species Ipomoea purpurea. Next base: position 9,588 of record VALG01014780.1, on the reverse strand, counting down.
TGTGCTTATCCAAGGCTTTTGTGCCAGTTATGCGCTCTATGTGGCCAGGCATCAATGGAAATGCTGCAGGGTCTCCAGTAATAGTATCTAACATGCGCAAACGTGCTGTGCAAGCATCACTTTTTATGGTGCAGATGATGCAAGCTCCCATTTACAAAAAGGGGACTGCACCTTCCAATGAAGATGGCACGAAAACCTAGATGATTCAGTGGATCCTTCCTCAGAGTATGAGAGTGGGAGAAGAAGGGCTTGCAATACGAATTGGTGCTGAGGTGAATAGTATTAAATGAGTTATCATGTTCTATTTTTTGTTTCGATGCTGCTCAATTCATATTGCATCATTACTCTCTTCCAACACATGAATGTTGCTAATAGTTATATGAAAGGTTCTTGATATCTAATTATCTATAATGGCTTATGAAGAGGCTTATTACATGTTTGGTTCATCAAATGCTATAATGTGAAATGGTTTAGTGTTTTAGAACTCGTGATATGAGAATTGCCTTCAAGTCTAAAAAGAAGTTTCAACTAAATTATTCTCTGTTGGAACCTGGCCTGGATACTTAAGTCTGTTGAATTGGCCTGACAATTACAGAGATGGCTCACTAGCTTGCAGATGAACTTTTATATGATATATTGCAATCATGTTGAAATGCTATTGTAATTTTTGTCTATAATATATATTATTTTTTGGTTCTAAGGTAACTAGCTTCCGTGGCAAGAAGACAGCTGCTGAGAAATCATATACATCTGCACTCTGCAAGACGCTAGTCTTGCTCCGTTTTAGGTCATCAGAACAAGAGGCTGTTAAGTTAATGCGTCAGCTATTAAACCTTATCTTTGAATCTGTAGCAGCTGAGAAGGAGCTTTTGAAGATTTGAAGCAGATGGCTGAAAGGCTACAGGCTTTAGACAGACATCCAGATCAGAAATTGTCTTCTGATCAGGCCAATCTTATTTTAGGTAATAACATTCTTTTCTTTTATTAGTGATAAATCTTTTCAGGGTGTAAATTGTATGCAATGGTCTGTCAGTTTAGATCTTGGAAAGTCTTGTATTTGAGTTCTTTGCTGCTATATGCTCTTTCTCAGTTGTGGGTACAATCTTGATGGCTGTTGTATTCTTAAAGAATGTGTTCTGTCTCATAACACAGGGAAGTTTAGAGGTTGAAGTAACATTTGATGAGGACATCTTCCATGGAAGTGCCACCTACTCCAGCACCAAGATCAACTAGACCAAGCCGTGGCAGGAGAAGAGTGAGAAACGTGGAAGAATCTTCCTCAGATGAGGAGCTCTCACCCTCGTCTGTCGTTCCTGCTAACCCTGGTGCAATGAGCACTCGGTCACAGAGGGCTAGTAAGACAGTGGCACTGTCCAAGATGACTGCCAATAGAACACTTAAGATCGATGAGGAAGATGAAGATGATGAAGGTTCAGAGGTGACATCCAACGATGATGATTCTGATGCGTTTGATTAGTCATATGTTACAGGATTCATCCAATTAGGGGATATAATTTAGGCAAATGCTGTTTGCTTTCAATTTAGTATAAATACCCACTAAGCTGGGTAAGTTCAAGATGATATTTCTTATGAGGATTTGCTTTCTCAGTGAGTAGATGTAAATTTTGTAAGGTTGAAACGTAAATTTGTTAAGCATTGAGATCTCTGTCAGAAACCTTTTAAAGTGCACTGTTATTACTGCCTTATTCTTGCTCTGAATGTAGAGAACTTGATATGTGATAATGTAATGCCTTTCAACTTTGTATAAATTGTACCATGCTTTTCTTTTACCATGAGTGACATTGGATGATTTGGTTAAGATTTCAAAAGATCAGTGAAGTTATGTTTTTGGCTTTGAGAACTTTGGATTCTTTTTATTCACTTTGGCCAACTTGACTTCTTTGGTCTTTTTAGCTTTACAAAAAATAATGTCATTTATTAAATATGTAAATAAGAATATGTAACAAAATTGACTTTAGTTGCACTTTCAAATGATTATACCATATATTTCTTATTAATGAAGGATCTTATAGTCCACTGATATGAAGTTGCTTTCTTATGAGGGAGGTGATTGATTCGAGCTTCAATAGAAATAGTACTAAACTATTAATTATACACTTTGACTAGAGGTTAATTGGGATAATAAAATAAATTTTTTGAAACACTCCCTTACTCCCTTTGCCTCGCTAGTTGCACTCAACCAATTTAAGTTTTGACTTGCACCCATACCAATAATCTTGTCGACATATAATATATTTATATAATAACTAAGCAAAATTTTAAAAACGTCAAATTAAATTCACTTAACATATAGTGGGTTTGCCATTGATTGTGATAATAACAATTAACAAGACATAATTCCAATAAAGCTATAATGTAAAAGTAATCGTAACCTTTCATACAGTAACTGGGCAATCAAGAAATAAGAATAACATTTAAATTTTGTTTAATTGTATATCCTTTGGAACGTGCCTTGAGCCCCTAAATGTTATTAGATTTTTTTAATTACATAAATGATTCTGAAATGTTTCAAATTTTTTAATGTAAATATATATTCAAAATGCGAAATATTTATCGTTAAAAATTTAATTTTCGTGCATTATATATTACAATAATAAAATTATTGGTGTATAAGTATTTTAGTTGAGGTAATCTGAAGTCCCAAATTATGGGCCACTGCCCCATAATTAGAGAACTTTATTATAAACTTATCAAAAAGCATGCATAATAATATGTGTGTATATATATATGTAGATAATATATTAATTTCAAAAGCTAGCTTTATATACGCGAACAAAACAAAATAAACTACGTAGGATTGGGATGGTACATACTCATAACTCATGCAATGGTCCCTTCTATACTTTTTTTCTTTTGCTTTCTTCACATAAAAGCTTTAATTTGCATGTTAGTATTATAATTATATTATTGATTGATGACAGAAAACCTGCAACCCAAATGTTGCGCACCTACTGACTAAATTCTGCATTGTTATTATAGTCGTAAAAATTACAAAGAGGTAATTAAATAAGTTTAGTTTGTCTAACTGATTCAAATTAAGAAAGTGAATAAATCATTTTTCTTGGAGTAGAATATATAATTATATTATTATTATATATATATATATATATACATGTGATTGTATATATATATATGTATGACTGAAATACTCTCATTCACAGAGGGACAACATCCGATCATTCAAACATCCCAAGAAAACCTCAATCATGGCCACATCGAGTTTCCATTTTCTTGTTTCTTTCATGGGCGTTCTTGTCTTTTCACACTCCTCTCTTCTTCTCACACTCTCCGACTCCTCCGTCGACGGCTTCCTCTACGGGCTGCTCCCGGATAAAGTACTCCTCCGACTCTCCCTACGAGTCCAACCTCAACTCGCTACTCACTTCCCTGGTCAACTCGGCCACCTACTCGTCCTACAACAAGTACAGCGTGATTGGGTCGAGCCAGGGGGACGTGGTGAACGGCCTCTACCAATGCCGCGGCGACCTGTCCATGCCGGACTGCGCCACCTGCGTGGCCCGGTCGGTGAGCCAGCTGGGCGACCTCTGCCGCCAGACCTGCGGCGGCGCGCTGCAGCTCAACGGGTGTTTCGTGAAGTACGACAACACGAGCTTCGTCGGGCGGAGGATAAGTCGGTGGTGTACAAGAAGTGCGGGCCGTCGAACGGGTTCGACGCGGAGATGATGAGCCGCCGCGACGCGGTGCTGGCGGGGCTGATGAGTGGGGCCGGAGGGCTGTACAGAGTGGGCGGTTCCCAGGAGGTGAACGGCGTGGCGCAGTGCGTCGGTGATCTCAGCAACGGGAAGTGCCAGAGTTGTATAGCGGAGGCGATCAACCGCCTCAAAACGGAGTGCGGCGGCGCGTTGTTTGGGGATATGTTCTTGGGGAAATGTTATGCTAGGTACACCACTAATGGAGCTCATGCTTATGCGCCAAATCTAACCATGGTAATAATGCTAATCAACCCCCTTAACTAAACAATTAGTTAATATATTTGAAGTAATTATGAACAGATACTACACTTTAACAGAGTCAGGAATACTAAAAAAAAAAGGTTACAGCCAAAGACCTTGTGGTTTAATGACACCAAGTTCATTTTTTATATGGGAAGTTGTAGGTTCGAGTTTTAGTACTTATGATTTATGAACAGATATTATATTGTAATAAAATCAGTAGTATTAAAAAAAAAAAAGATTACAATAACATATTGACTATTTTAGTTTGAATCAGTCAGTTATGAACAACTAAAACTAGTTTAATTACCTAATAAATTGGTATTTGGTAGTTAAATTGATATTTGGGATTCTTTATTTGAAGTGGATGGTGGGGTTAATGCAAATTAATTAATTTTTTTTTTTTTTTGGTGGAATAATGTAATGCAGAATCCCATAATGAGAGTGAGAAGACATTTGCCCTTATCATCGGATTGTTAGCCGGAGTTGCTCTGCTCATCGTTTTCTTGACTTTCATGAGACGGATATTCACCGGAAATGGTAATAATTATATTACGTGATATAATACTTTAATTTTGCATCTTTCTATCATTCTATAAGAATATGTTACGTGATTTTTTTTTCTTATTTTAATAACTTTAAACTTTTTTGCAGGTAAATAAATTGGTATACAACATTTCTGACATTGGCAATCTTGAGGCCACAATGCAACTACTTCATTTGCTTTTTTTTTTTTATGGCTGCTTTTTCTTCCCTTTTTATTCATCAACGTCGACTTGCCCTTCTCTCTTTATTGTTTAATTTTCTTTAATTTCTTATTTAGAAAAAAAAAAGGGAGGAAAAGAGGTCAAGATTCCCTCATTACTTACACAGATGCAGATGGTTATGTACGGTTTCATGTGATGATATTATTGGATTTTAAACTATATATTATATTCATTCACCATTTCATTAATGTTAGTTAACATTCACTATTTCATGTTCTTTTACATTATTAATTAGTGTTTTGTTTTTTTAGCTAGCATATATATGTAAGATTTATCTCCAATTATATCTTTTTGAATTATGGGAAGTCGGCAATCACTATTTAAAATTGTGTTATAGGTGAAGTCAATCTTGTAATCCTAACTGGTAAAAGAACATAAGATGATAAATCAGCCTAGCATAGGCTGTCTATAGTTTACCATCTCAAAACAAGAAAGTCAATAGACAGCTTGTTTTCAATGAGACTTCAACTTGAAACCTTACGAATTAAGATTATCCATATTTGTAGTAAGAACATTATTGAATGAACTAACTAAAATGGATTGCAAACAACTATCTTTGAAACCTTCCAAAAAAAAAAAAAAAAAAAATCTCTGAAACAAGAATTTGGGACCACAGCAAGATTCACAGTGCAAGAGGTGATGAACAATTTGGACTCACCTATAAAGAGGAAATCTCACTTTGCCAGATGTGTCAAGGCTGCAGATTGCTTGCACCGCTTGGAAATTGAAATTAGATCGAGTTGCAGATCAGAATAATGTTATTTATTCAAAACTATATATAAGATCCATTTGCAAGTTAATTAATAAGTATATATTTTTATAACTCTATGGTTACTTAATACATGTATCTTGTTTTATTTACTTGATTTATTTAAAACTTTATTATATATAAACCTCATTCATTGAAACATTTATATTCACGATAATTATATTTTAAATAAATAATTACTATCTATAAATCACACGAGTTTATTGATTCGTGTATGTGACCTAACTCGCCTATATAAACACAAGAAAAGAAGCTAATATTCTCTCAGTCGTACTTGTCACACAAAATATTCATAGTGTAATTTACCTCTCTTTTGTGGTTTGTGAGTTATTACACATGAGCAAAGTTTACCTAGTGCATACCCTTGAGTATAGTAGTTGTAGTAACCAACAAGTTTCTATGGCTATCGTCTGTCCACTTTGATGTTTTTTTGTGTAAATCACGAGGTGTTCCAATTCGCTCCGAGAGGCATACATAGTAAGATAAGTAATTCTATTGGCTTGACTTTTATAGTAAAGTCCAATCAATAATGTCGGTGGAAAATGTATGATATACCCCATGAATATATAACAAGGTAGTGTTGCAAAGCTTAAATATAATGTGGTGGTGGATTCATGTTAGAACCTTTAATTTGGATAAAGATGATAAAGCAGATCAGACTGAATCATTCTGTATATCCTTCCTTTTCATTTACATATATTAACATGCATATCCTTTAAAGCCATGCTTATGGGCCCAAGATAGAACAACACCAATAGCTTCTACTCTTTAGTATTATTTCATAAAAAAAGACAACAACATAGTTTTTTTGAATACTTTCTCAACCTACTGAAACACAAAGAGCTAATAACGCCTCCACTGAGGCTTGAACTCATAACCTTCCTAATGGAAGTCCAACCCGGATACCATTGGACCACATAGTCCTGGTGACAACAACATAGTTTAGTTCAATTGTTATACTATGGGCTATGGTTCACCTTACATTGTAAACATTGATTTAAAAATTATGTGTCTGAAATTAATAATATATTATGTGTCTTGTCAAAGACTTTATGGTCGAACGGCATGACTGTGACTCTCCAAATTAAATGGGAAGTCACAGATTTGAACATATTCCAGTAAGAGTATTGACTCTTTGTGCTAAAAAAAAAAATACAATGTGAATCCTGGTCCATCGTATAATTTGCCAGTTTAGTTTGTGGTACATATACTACATTGGACAGCATAAAAGATGCATGGCAACCTTATGGAGAGTTGTAAAGCTCAATGTGCGTGGCATGTGTATATACATACACTAACAGAGAAGATTGGCTTTACTGCCTTACTGCTATTTATATTACTTAAAGTGAAAGTAGTATGGAGAGAGAGAGAGAGAATGTAAAGCCCTAGCTTAGCCCAATTATGTATATTATGAAAATTTTTGATGAAAAAAGTGGAAAGGGATTTTCCCACTTTAACATCTTTAGACCTTTATTAATTTGTGTATGTATAGCCTTTTATGCCTTTCTGAATTTATGTTACATTTAATTATTTATATACATAAAGGAATCCAAATGGATTACCTTTGAGATAGCTACTTTTTATTATGATTTTCAATAATTGTGATAGAGTTAATAGTACTAAAAAAAATATGGAGTATATAATTGTATTGTATTGTTTGTTTTGTTTTGTTTTTGAATTTTTTTTGTTTTGTTTTTGTTTTTTACATTAGGTTTTTTAATTTATAGTGGCCTCTAATCACTTAAGGTTATTTTTCAATGACCCTCATTAGATTCTCAGTAGGATTTAAACTCCCACACTGTTATTTGAACCAAACTTTAAAAATAATCAGTTAAACTAACTGAACTTATTTCGCACGACACTGTCACTTAGTCAATTAACTTGTTACGCTGCATACCACTATCAATCTATCATAGTATAGTATTATTATGAGGAGCATATTTGTTTGGTTCTACGTTAAGCAAATACAAGCAAACTAGGCCCTGTTTGGTAAATAGCTATTACCTGATAGGTTGATAGTTGTTAGCTGTTAGCTGTTAGCTGATTTGGTTAATTAAATGATATAACTAGTTGATAACATTATGTGATTGTAGAAAGATATCTATAAAATAGCTATTACCTAATAACTGTTTAGTATAATTTCTTTTCTCAAAAGGCTAATTGAAAAGTTGCTTTGAGTAACTTTTTGAATTTTAACACTTTTGAGTTACAAAAAACTAATTAACCAAATACTTATATTAATTTGTTAACCAAGTCAAAGAGCTAATAATGGTCAAATAGTCAAAATTGACATATAAGCTAACTATTTTACCAAATAGGGACTAAACCATTTTTTAATATATGTACTATAGCGGCTTTCGAACTCGAATTTTGATTGGACTCTAAACCTTATTTAAGGGAAACTATTTTCACTTGTACTATAGATGGCTGGTGCAAAACTGCAAACTAAACAATATTGAAACCATGTCCATCTTGTAAAGTGGAAACGATTCTATATTCATAATTACTGAAATATATGTTAATAATTATAAATTATATATTCATAATTTTTGAACTTCATATTCATAATTATTGAACTTAATATTCACAATTACAGAACTCTATGTTCATAATTACTAAAACTATATGTTCTTAATTATAAAGCTATATATTCATAAATTTTGAACCTCATATTCAATTATTGAATCTCTATATTTATAATTACATAATTATATGTTCATAATTATGTTCAAACTCCATGTTTATAATTATAGAATTTATATGTTCGTAATTTTTTGAACTATATATTCATAATTATGAACAGTTTTAGAACTGTGTCCAAGGTGGACACGGTTCCACAACATAATTTGCCAAACACAATGTTATACCATGAACTATATATGGTGTATCTTGTATTTATAGATCATGATCCAACAATATATTTCTGCAGTTGACATATTTTGTACCTACATTAACTACAGACACATAATATGTTAATTCAGACACATAATATTGTTCACAACACATTATGTGACTTCAATTTATTTACAAGCACATAAATTGTTAACTGAAGACACATAATCTGGAAATCAGTTTTGACCAAGGTTTATAATGCAAGATAGACCCTAATTTATGGTATAATTTGCTATTGGTAGAACACATGTTGATCTTTGTTTGTTTTTCCTTGTTTGTCATAATGTAATTAGTCCCTCCGTCCCATTTTATTTGTCTGATTTATTAATGATGTTTGATTGAAGTTATTTTTAATTTTTTTTATAATATTAAGTTTAGTATTAGTATATTAAATTTATATTTAGAAACTACATTAAAATACTATTACAGAAAAAATTAAATTTAAAAAAAAATAAAATTACTAAAGAAAATAAGCAATGAAGAAATAATTTAGTTTGACTAATAAATACTCAGTAGTAAACAAGACATGCAAAATGAGATAGAAGACAATCGTTATACCTTGCACTGTGCGCCTCTCAAAACGACGTCGTTTTGGGAGTCGTGGTAGGAAGTTGACATGATATGTATATTTGTTTATACAATTATGTATATTTTTATTATGTACATTTGTTATACAATTATGTACATTTTTTTTATATACAATTATGTACATCCGAATCAGGGAAATTTTTGTGTATTATGTTAAGAGTTGATGTGTATTATGTTAAAAAGTTTATATTATTATGTATTATGTAGATAATGTGTATTATCTTTTAAAAAAGAGTGTGTATTTTGTTATATAATTATGTACATTCATGTATACAATTATGTGTATCTAGTATAACATTATGTACATTTTTGAACATGAGATTTTTTTTTAAGGAAAATTAAACTGCCAACACACATGAGGTACGGAAATTTTAAAAAAATAAATAAAAATTAAAACGAGGTCATTTTATATTCTGGATGCCATCCAACGCACGAGTGGTGCAGGATACTAAATTGACCGATAATGGAGTATTACATTAATGAAATAACACTTAGTATAGACTAATCACGTTCAAGGTTTATGTGCCTTTGTCTAAAGTCTAAACGATAAAACTGGGGCTTGGGCTTGGACTTTCCTTCAAGCGGTTGATGAAACCTT
>VALG01014777.1:0-15203 GCA_009835305.1 Ipomoea purpurea | reverse complement strand
AAGTTATCCGATTTTCTACTTAAATCCTTATTCATACTATAGCAAAAATATCCAACAATTTTATATAGCAACTGCATAAGAATTTATAATAATCAGAAAAAAAAAAGATATGAAGTGCAATATCCTATCAATATTAAATATGTCAAAGGATATAAAAATTGATCGTTGTTAATCTTCCATAGGTACATACTTTGCCTAAACCAGTTTTGCTCAATCACAAAATATCAAATTGCATATTTTCTCTCTTCTTTAGAGCTTCCATCCTTTTGCAATTCGTCCTAGAGAAAACAAGATAAGAGGGATTTTAAAATAAACTAATTCATAGAATCAAAAGACTTAGAACTCATTATTTGAAATCAAGAAATGAGAATTAGAGATAAACCTCAGTTAAAAAATGTCGAACAACAAGCCGTTTGGAAAATTTTGACTCGATTTTGGCCTCTGCTTCGACGGCTACTTCTCTTACTTCATCCATAGCTCCAACAACACAACCATCAAAAACCATCTTCACATTCCATCAATCAATCATCTTAAATTCTCGTCTCCCCCCACCCCACCCTATACCAGCCAGCACCCATGGTGGGTCTTGTCCAAGTTCTCTGTTGTCAAGGCATGCAAACCGCCGGCACCTTTCCCTGTTGCGGCCGTGCGTTGATAGATCTCTCCAAGCCCGTCTCCAAACACCTCCTCGTCAAGGCCTGCGAGGAGTTCGGGTTCTTTAAAGTTGTCAACCACGATGTCCCTTCTGACTTCATAGCCACACTCGAATCAGAGGCCCTTCAGATTCATCTCCTCTCCCCTGTCGGAGAAGCTCAGGAGCAGGCTCCTTGACTCGTTCGGCTACGGCAATAAGAACGTCAGCGCCTGCGGTTGGGTCGAATACATTCTCCTGTCTACCCGTCACCCGCAACTCAATTTCCAAAAGTTATCTTCCATCATGGGCTTATCGCCGGAAATATTTTGGTAATTTTCATGAATTCAATCAACAAGAGTTTTCTGGCCGCCCTGCCAGAGCGACTTTGTTTTCCAGCTGAATCACTACCCGCCCTGTCCGGAGCTCAGGAAAAACCAGTTTGGGTTCGGAGAGCACAACAACCCTCAGATCATCTCCGTTCTGAGATCCAACAACACCTCCGGCCTTCAATTCGCGTTGAATGACGGCAGCTGTATGTTCCCCGGACCAACACTCATTCTTCATCGACGTCGAGATTCTATTCAGGACCGTCGTTTTCTGTTGCCGGGTGAAAATCGAGGGCGGGTCTGTTGGTTGGCAAGGAAACAGATTGGGTTCCCAGCAGGTGCACCAAGGACTACAGGTGTTGTTAATACCAAATCAAGAAGAACACTAGCTTTGAGAACTCCATTTGTTGTTTTGAGGATTGGGTTTGAGTTCTTTGGATTTGAAGAAGAAGAAAGAAATGGGTTCTGGGTTTGGTTAAAAAGACAGGAAAGAGAGAGGATAATCAGGCAAATTATGCTGGGCATCGGTATGCGGATGCAAAAACGACGTCTTTTTATTTAAAACACGCGTCTCCCTTTAAAAAAAAAAAATCAGGTTCGATTTTCAGCAACAACATATGAACTAAAATTTCAGAATCGATGAACTATAATTCCATAATCGATGAACTAAAATTCCAGAATATAATCTATGAACTAAAATTTCAGAATATAATCTATGAACTAAAAATTCCAGAATGAATGAACTAAAATTCCAGAATCTATGAACTATAATTCCAGAAACAATGAACTAAAATTCCATAATCTATGAACTAAAATTCCAGAATGAATGAACAACATAATGTTGTTGCTGGAAATCGAACCTGAATTTTTTTTTTAAGGAAGACGCGCGTTTTTAATAAAACGACGTCGTTTTTGCATCCGTATGCACCATGCATGGTGCATAGGATGCACAGCATAACTACTCGGATAATCAAGGCAGAAAAGAAGGAGAAAGGAAAAAAAGAAAATAAAAAGTCACATGAGATTACCTATTTACCCTTAGTTAACAGTGCAACATAACGGTTAATCACATATCCGTTAGAGGAGGAGCAATATATGTATCATTTTAAAAATTGAGGGGCAACATTTACACCACTAATAATTCAAGGGTGACATTGATAATTGACATATTACAAGGGGCATAAACTACAATTTCCCTTTTTTAAATCCTTTCTTTCACTTTCAAAAATAAAAATACTCCACAATACATAGTTGTACCGGACAAGCAAGGATAATAAAGGATTCTCAAATCTTACTCTCTAAATTTTTACTTTTTGATATGATAATATTGATAAGGTACATTTTTCATGTAGATCACAATACAAATGTCTACATCAAGATTTTGTGTGTAAAATAAGAGTTTAAGAGTAGAAAATTAGTACACATAGTATTTTTTCATCACAATTTAGTCGAACCGTGTACTATAAGAATCGAAAATTATAGGATAATTTTGGTTCCAAATAAAAAATAAAAATTATAAGTGTATAATCATCATTTACAACAAAAATTAAGTGTATAAATCATCATATTTTTGGGGTTAGACCAGATGTGTCATGAGCAGAGCCTACTGTAGGAGGTGACAAATTATTCCATAGACCAGGGTCTACCTTGCATTGTAGACTACGGGTGGACACTTCGGTTGGATTAAAAATCGATCCGAACCAAACCGAACTAGTAATATATCGAAAACCGAACCGAACCAATACTGTTTGGTTTTAATAATAATAATAATAATAATAATAATAATAATAATAATAATAAAAATAATAATAAAATACTATATCACTGGTATCTCTCTTAATTTTTTATTTGATTTCTTTATAGGTTGTTCTTTACTTTGCTCTTTTGTTGTTTATGTAATTGTTCTTTACTTCATAATTAGTACTTAGTAGTATGTTTAAACTTTGAATGCTATTTTGTTATATTTTTTTAGTACTACTAGCTCTGTTCTCACAATTAGTATTTAGTAGTTTGTTTTTCTATTTTGTTATATAATGTTTAGATTTTGGATATGTATGTTTGGTAGTATGTTCAGAAAATTAAGAAATGTTGGAATTTGGAGATCTTAAATCGAACTGAATTAAATTTGAACTGTTTCAAACCGGACCAAACTCTAATGTTAAATCGAATGTTTAATTGTTTTAAAACTGAAAATAGAAATCGAAGAAAATCGAACCGAAGCCCGAAACGCCCACCCCTATTGTACACCCTGGTTCCAAAAATAACTTTAAGATTTTGTATCTATAGTTAACACATATTGTACCTGCAGTTGATAGTTTCTTTACCTAACTTGTAACTATCATATTATGTGTCAGCAATTATCAAGTCATATTTTGTATCTGACACATTCTGTACCTACAGGTTGCAGTTGATAGTTTTTGTATCTGTAGCTATCATATTATGTGTCAGCAATTAGTAAGTTATTTGTTTACATGTACATAAAGTGTTAACTGAAGGTACAAAATTTTTGTATCAGAGTTCACAATGCAATATGAACCCTGGTCCATGGTATAACAATTGGCTATGACAAATTATACTTTGGACCAGAGTCTACCGTGCATTGTACGTAGGCTCTAGTCCAAAAATAACCTTCAGATTCTGTACCTATAGTTGGCACATTCTCTACCTGCAGTTGATAGTTTCTGTACCTGTAGCTATCATATTATGTGATCCAAAATACCCTTCAAATTTTGTATCTATAGTTGACACATTTTGTACATGTACTTGATAACTTGTGTACCTCTAACTATCATATTATGAGTAAGCAATTGTCAAGTTATTTGTTTACATGTACATAAACTGTTAACTGTAGATACATAATGTGTTAATTAAAGGTACATAATTTTTGTATTAGAGATCACAATGCAATATAAACTCTAATTCATGGTATAACAATTGCCTGAGTATGGGGTAAACGAGAGCTGAACTCGAATAATCTAAGCTCGAAACTCGATAGGATTCAGAAAATCAAGCTCAAACTCAACCAAGCTTTAATTTTTTGAACTCGAGTTCAAGCTATTCAAGCTCAACCGAATACACTCACTAAAGTTTTTCTAAATCTATTTTTATATAATAATAATAAGGGAAAATGTACTTTCCATCCATAAATTATTGGATAATTGTAAATTCGTCCCTAAACCAGAATCAAATTCACTGCGGAGCTAGATTGTACACAGACCTTGGCGAAGAACAAATTAAAGTAGAAATAAAAAACAAATGGGTGGTTCACATCAGTATGGATTCTTCTGCCAAAGCTTCCGTATCATCTATTCAACTGATTTTGGGATAGTGTCGTTTACGATGCAAATGAAGCAAACTGATTTTAAAATTAGGGATTTTGTTGTTTTAAGCAAAATGCTTAACGACTGTCATGTCTCATGGATTAGGAATATGAGTTCGTCCATACTAGGAGTAGGAGTAAAACAGGTAGACCATTATATAGGGATTAGATGCCTATAAATATATTGGTTGTATTCCTAATGGGTTGTGTCATCACTATCATCATCACTATGAATATAAGAATAGTTTACTCCGTGGACGTAGGCACATTGCCGAACCACGTAAATCTTGTCTTCTTTACCTTCTGCCATCATTATTTTTCTTGTTCTTGTTAATCTCAACAGCATAGCAGATCAGAGTTGAAGTGAAAGAGAAAAACCAAACACCTATTGCATGCATGCAAATGTATGATGTGTTGTGTTTTCTCGTCAACACCACACCACACCACACAACCAAAGGCTGGTGAATAATTAGAGACACAGTACACAATTTAATTATTAATAACATTCTCTTTGTTCAATACATTATCAAACAAATGGTTGGCAACAACCCTGAAGAAATATCATTTTGACAGATAACATTCAACAACATTAACCCTTCAAGGAATCCAATAAGAACAGATCAGACCAGAAGAACAATTAATCTTAATGAAAAACCATCGCATTGACAGACAAATTCCAACATTAACTCATCAACTGCAACATCAGCAACTCAATGAAACATCATTTTTGATACCAGGTAAGCAAATGAGAACCTCGACTTCAGCCAGCAGGGAGGGGCATATATATTTCTGGGATTCTTGCCTCATTTAGCTTCTATATGATTACCTTCAAGAAACACAAATTTAAAAGCTAAAATTATATTGCAAATAACTAAATACAGTGTAGGGGTCCCCCCTTTCTGCCAAATGTCATCTTTCTAGCCAAAAAAAATGTAATAAGTTTCAACCATTTTGAGGAACTCACATTGTTCCTGCCTTGCAAACCGTGGATGAGGTAAATTTTAGAATAGAGAAAATGGTATTTCAAAATTAGGAACAATTTATAGAGAAAATGACATTCATGAATTATGTACATGTTATTATTTTGTTGTGGAAGTGTATAATAATTATATAAAGTTAGATGATGGATAAAATAAATATAAATGTGAAGTGATTTTATCAACTGGATTACAATTACAATGTAGTATGAGTCAATGACACCTCTACCTAGGATAGCAGTTATGCCGCTTGACCACAAGGTCTTTGCAGGCATATTAGTTGAACAAATTATTAATAGATTTGATGCTGAAATATTAGAGTAATGAAATGCTAATTGTAAGCATTTGGTGTACAAAATGTGCATATAATCTATATACACAAAATATGGATGTACAATACTTAATTGGTCATTAAGTACATGTTAATTAATCCATTTGGACCTACTAATTGGATTGAATTTAGGTCAAGCTAAGCTATCTGAAAGTGGACAGATTTTTGTGTTAAACATTAATACATTATTATATATATGTAGCAGTTGTATATTAGGATAAGACTTATCCATATAGTTGAATTCAAAATTGAACCAAAGAAAGTTGGCATGCAATTTAACTTCAATTCCATCAACAGCTATCCTGACTATGGGGTAAACGAGAACTGAACTCGAAATAATCTATATATGTGCAGAATCGATTCGATTAAAGAATTTAAAGCTCAAATTCAATCCAAGCTTTAATTTTTGAACTCGAGTTCAAGTTATTCAAGCTCAACTCGAATACACTCATTAAAGTTTTTTAAAATCTATTTTTATATAATAATAAATTTTCATCCAATATTACATTTCGACAATAGTCCTTTTATAGCATATTAATATAAATATATAAATATATTAGTTAAATTACTAATATTATATTTATATTAGGTATAAACATAGAAAAAATTACCTTAGTAAAGAATTGATAAGAAGAAAATAAATCAAATTCATGTTTTGAAGATTTATTAAGTTTTATTCATACTATAGAAAAAATATCCACCAATTTTATATAGCAACTGCAAAAGAATTTTATAATAATCAGAAAAAATATATGAAATGCAATATCCTATGAATATTAATGTTCCAGAGGATATGAAAATTGATTGGTGTTAATGTTCCATAGGTACATACCTTGCCTAAATAAGTTTTGCTCAATCACAAAACAATCAAATTGCATATTTACTCTCTTCTTTAGAGCTTTCATCCTTTGGCAATTTGTCCTAGGGAAAAGAACATAACAGAGAAATGACGAATTTTAAAATAAACTAATTCATAGAATCAAAAGACTTAGAACTCGGTATTTAAAATCAAAAAATGAGAATTGGAGATAAACCTCAGTTAAAAAATGTCGAATAAGAAGACGTTCAGATTTTTCGATTTCAATAATCTCTCGTTGAATCATCTTTGCAGAATTCACAAGAGAAGGACAACAATCGATTAACTCGATTAATCGAAGACGGTAATTTCGTGCAAAAGCGCTTGGAAGTTCTTTCAAGTACCAACAACATCTTAAGGCTAAGCACTCCAAAATTGGGAACACATCTTTATCTAAATCCCAATGTTCGAGATCGGAATGAGCAACAAGTAAGAACTTTAATCGACAAAACGTCTCAACACTTGATTTCCACACTGGGCCACAAAAGGCAAAATCTTTTAGCTTGAGTACTTCAAGATTGGGAAGTTTGCCAATAATATCCATCTCCTCCCATGAAATATAGGTCTTACAAAGAGTCAACTTCTTGAGATTCAGTGGAAAAGAATTTGGGAGACAAAAGTGCTCGACCCTTCCTAATTCAAATTTTAACTTCTCAAGATGATATAACTGAGCAAGACTATCAATAGCATCACTCAACACTTCACCTTCAATGTAAATTCCCAATTCCTTCAAATTTGGAACCCTTGTGAAATCCAGGGGTTTTGAGTTCCAACTAGCAACTTTCAACCAGAAAAGAGTTTGTAGATTTTCTTGAACTGAGCTTGGGAGATCAAGTGAAGATCCCTTGTCAAGGCACACATGCCTTAACCAAGGCAAATCCAAAATATCATTGGGTAGTTGCAAATGACACTCTTCCATCCATGAAGAGAGAATGAGAGTTTGCAAACTTTGGAGTTTAAACAATTGAAAGTTATAAAGAGAACCTGTAGTGGTAAAGCTAAATATCTCAAATGAATTAAGTTTTCAATTTCATTGGGCATGCCGTTCCAGTATTTTATTAGAGATAAATCCAAAACTCTTAACAATTTGAGACATGGAAATATGAACCTGCACTTTCTAAGGTATAAATCTTTTCCAAAATAGAGAAGGGAACGGATTTTACCCCAATTGTAATTCAAAGAACTTGGAGTAATTGGCCAACGACGGGATTGACAACTCATCCAACAACAGCCAAGTTTTGATGATGTTCTTCTGTTCCAACAAGATCATCTCTATGTTCATTACTAACAACCAACATGTTCTCTTCTTGTGCTTTCCTCAAGCAAAAGTTACGTAGCAAATCGTGAAGCCTACATGATTTGACTTTCCCATCAAAACTTTGCTTCACAACTTGAACTAGATTTCTGAGGATAAGATCATTCAAGTAATCCATTGCTACCTCTTCCAAACTCTTACCCATTTCCGGCTCTAAAAATCCCTCAGCCACCAATAATTTCATCAATTTCTTGACATCAATGTCACTGTCCTCAGGAAAAATTGCCAAATATAGCAAACAAGTTTGCAGGTAGGTTGGCAAGTTATTGTAGCTCAATGCAAGTACCCCTGAAACTGAATGAGAGTCCATTCCCATTAATGTTGAATCAATATTTTGAGCAAAATCCTCCCACTGCTCTGGTATTATGCCATGCCTTTTGAGAAGTCCGGCAATCAGAACAATTGCTAGTGGTAATCCACCACATTTCTCAACAATTTTTCTCCCAATTGGCTCAAGTTCTTGTGGACAAACTCCTATTTTAAACATTTTCCTGAGAAATAGATTCCAGCTTTCAACTGGATCTAGAAAACGTATATGGTAAATAAATGCTTTTGATGAGGAAGCATTTTCAGCCACTTGCTGTATTCGAGTAGTTATCAGAACTCGACTTCCATTGTGATTGTCAGGAAAATATGTTTGAATGTCATCCCATACTTGTGTACTGCAAAGATTATCAATCACAATCAAATACCTTTGGCCTATCAGACTTCTGCGGACTTGTAATCCTAGCAGAGCAACAGTATAGTCTCCTTGGGGGATTTCGGTGTTCCATGAAGCAATACATCGTAAAAGGCTCAAAAGTACTTGGTTCTACTGAATCCTTCAGATACATAGATCCATGTTAGAATGTCAAACTTAATCAAAACTGATAGATCCTTATAACTTTTTGAGCTAAAGTGGTTTTCCCTGCACCACCCATTCAACAATTGAGATGACTTGTGGTTCCTTGTGCCCCCGGCCTCGGAGCATGCCCATTATTTTATCATATCCATCTTTGAGTCCGATCATTTCATTCTTAAAAGGGAAACATAATCCCAGGTGGATGAGACGTTAGGGAGGGGTGATGGTAGATCCATATCGGTTTCACAAGAGACTGGAGAGTAGCACTTTGTGATTGAGTTAGGGTCTTGCCTTGAGTGTTGCACCACCTCTCCACAACCACACGAGGTTGTATAGTGATATCATCAAGTGAGGCCTTTGGTAATAAAAAGGGGGAGAAGTTAGACAGTGGCGGCCGCGGTATACCATCATCATCAAGTGAGGCGATACTGGTAACGATACGGGTAGTAAGTCTTATGTGCTGATCATTACTGATGCGCTCTTCAACCGACTCAATATCATCCATCACAACTTCAATTGTTGCAAGCTATATAGCTAATATAAGCTGTAGCAGCCTAGCTCATCAACTGCATGCTTGGATTGTCACCTGACAATATTCACTTAGTTTGGACTCGATTTCAATCTTCTGCATCTGCTTATTGCTCAAATGGATTGACAAGAAATAATGATGGTGAAGAATAGATCCAGACTTAGCTTAGTTATTGCATTGATGTGATGAGGAAACAAGAAATAATTTTGTACAACTATAGATGAGATGAATCAGAGCATTATTGCATCAAGGATAGGAATATAGGATATGGTTTACTGCCAAGATAAGATAATAATGGATTATTTCACTTTCAGACTTTGACTCCTCCTGTTTCTAAGTATGCCAGCTGGCTGGACAATAATGTAACTCCAATTTCAATTTTTATAAATATCATAGGTGTAAATTATTTTTAAAATTTATTTTACTATACTGATAAGCTAAGTTTTTCATGTGGGTCTCAATGTAAGTGTTTACCTCAAGATTCTGTATGTGTAAGTAAAAATTGGGAGTGTACTAATATTTTCCATACTATATTTGAGAGTATTTTAGACATTTCAAATTAAATAATGTGGAATGCTTTTAAAAGGCAAGGACTCAGGAGTAAAGACTAAATTAAAAACAAATTAATAAATTAAAGGAAAAAGTTGTCAAATTGGTCCTCTAAGTCAAGTGGATAGTGCAATTGGGTTCTTTGAGTAAAAAACGTTCATTCAAGTGCCTTAAATCAGTAAAATTGTTCATTACTCCAATTTGACTTGTTTATCAAGTTAAATCAATACGGTATTGACATGTGTCCTTCGTATTTTTTTTTGTTTAAAAGTGATTTTTATTTATTAAAATTAAATATTATTTATTATAAATAAATTTTATATAATAATTAATAAAAATATTTTATTTAAAAAAAAAAAAAAAAAAAAAAAAAAAAAAAACCTAAATCTGCCGGAGACGATCTCCAGCAGCCTTCGTCTCCATGGCCCAATTGCACTATCCACTTGACTTAAGAGAATACAAGTAAATAAACTCTAACAAAATTATGGGTTTTAGTGACAGAATGGAGTGGAACTTTCTAGAAAGGATGCTGATTGGTTATGGGTTTTAGTAAGAAGTGGATAAAGCTCATATATGTTGTGTGTAACGACTGTTAGTTATACTGTAATGGTCAATGGTATAGGGCGTATAGCAGGGGTGCGTGTAAAACAACCATGGGACTCAGGAGGGAGACCCTCTCTCTCCGTATCTATTTATATATTTGTGCAGAGCTCAATTCTCGAACCACTCTTGGATAACATTGGCAGGCTCTATAACATAGATGCGCAAAGTGACGGTTTGCCCATCGAACCGCCTGTATCAACTTATTGTTTTTTACGGTGATGTTAGTCTCCTATTTTTTAAGAAAGCAAATATCCAGTAGGACGGGGAGGTTTATTATAAGGCAGTGCCTTGTGTGTTATGAGATAATTGCATTGTCAGCCCAGAGGTTGAATTATAATAAATCTAATAATAGTTTTAGAGAAACATACCCAGGAAATGACAGGCACAGGTAGCGGATTGTCTAAGGGGTGGTGCAAGCACCCAATTTTGGGAAATATTTGGACTTACCTTCCTTTGTAGAGAGAAATAAGAGAGCTGTTTTTTCATATGTGGAGGAGAGGATCAGGCAACGAATTGGTTCGTGGAGTAAAAAGTTACTTTCTCAGGCTGGTAAGGAAGTATTGTTGAAAAGTGTAGCGCAATCTATGCCTACCTATTCAATGAGCGTCTTTTTGTTACCTGAGACAGTTTGTCAGTCAATTGAGCGAACTATGAATAAGTATTGGTGGGGGAATGGAAGAGACAGGGGAATACATTGAAAGGCTTGGGACAGGTTGTGCATACCAAAAAAATGGTGGTATGGGTTTTAAACAGCTAAGGGCTTTTAATCTAGCTATGCTAGGAAAACAGGCATGGCGTTTTTTGACGGACCCAGGAACGCTGGCAGCTAAAATCTATAAGGCAAGGTATTATCCACAACCAGTTTTACAGATGCAACTATTGGCAATTGCCCAAGTTACTGTTGGAGAAGTATAATGGCAGCCCATGCAATGGTAGTCTCAGGGGTGCGAAGGAGGATCGGGAATGGACAGACAACTTTAATATGGGGGCATCCGTGGTTACGAGATAATCCTAGCCCATTGATTCAAACAGAAATGCCAGAATAATTGAGGGAGGCACGGGTTGCAGGATTAATTGATTTACAGACTCATACCTGGGATCCACATATTTTATCTGACTTGTTTATTCCTGAGGATGTGGAGCGAATAAATAGGATCCCTATTAGTCCTGATTAGGAAGACTCATATGGTATTGGATGAGTGACCCAAAGGGGACATATACAGTCAAGAATGCCTATAGGCGTATTGTGGGTGACTATGAAAATAATCCCGCGATTTTCAATAAATGGAATAAATGGATTACAATGTGGAAAGTAAAAGTCCCCCAAATGGAAAACTTTCTTGTGGAGAGCTATATGTGACATTTTGCCAACAACATTAACATTAACTTGATATTTAAAAGGGTGGAGGTGGACCCAACATGCCCAATGTGTGGTTTAGATCATGAAGATGTGTTACATGCTTTAGTGCTCTGTGAATATTCTAGACTTGTATGGATATAACACAATTGCCTATCACTAATATTATTGCAGACTCTTTTACAACATGGTTAAAAGGGGCTATGGCGGTCTTGACGGAGGAGCAGAACCCGGTTGATGGTAGCAATATTATATTATATCTGGAGAGCCCGGAATTCAGCTGTCTGGAAGGGATCAATGGCGCGGCCTGTCCAGTTAGCCAGAGCAGCAACCATAGCGCTACAGGCATACGGCGCTGCCCAGGCCAACCGTACCGAGCCGGCAGCGGCTTCGGAGCATTTAACCGAACCAAGGGAGGGCGGTCTACGGTGTTATGTGGACGCGGGTTACCGACACGACATAGGCGAGGCTACGTACGGCATGTTGATTATAGCGCCAGATGGCTCTTTTGTGGCAACAAGGAATGACAAATTACCGATTTGTTTTTCACCACTTATGGCGGAGGCCCAGGCATACAAGGAAGCACTGTCCTGGTTACCTGAACGGAACAACACATCAATAAGTTTACTCACGGATTGCATGGAATTGACTACGATTATCCGGCACCAACACGTTGGGGTCACAATTGACCAATGCAGAACATTTATGTATTTATTTAATCGTATTACTTTGGATTACATCTCTAGACAGGTTAATTTACATGCGCATACTTTAGCTTCGTTTGCTTTTACACAGGATCAAGCTATGTACTGGGATGCTATCTCACCTGACGCTATTTCGACTTTGATTCATTAATACAATCGCAAGATTGACCTTCAAAAAAAAAAAAAAAAAAAAACTCTAACAAAATTGTATTTGGTTTAGGTACTTGAAACTTAATGTTCATTGTTCACCGTGTGTAGGGATGGCAATGGGCGGGGCGGGGGCGGGGGATATATCCCCCCCCCGCCCCGCAATCCCACCCCCACTCCCCATACCCGCACCCGCACCCCGCGCGGGTAATGAAATTCCTTCCCATACCCGGCCCCCGTGGGGATTTTGCGGGTGCGGGGAATACCCGCGGGGATTTTGCATATATCTCATTAATAATATGAAACTTACACCTAATAAAATTTTTATTACTTACAATTTATAATATTAATGCATCAAAGTCTTTACCAAATAACTACCAACTTGAATATTAATCATTTGCTTCCGAACATCAATCAACATTAGTGTATAAAATCTTAGCCACCTAGTACTCAAAACAAACATTCATCTTAAGAGAGCCTGCTATAAACTATTAGCTCGCAGTTCGGTCATTCCACACCACTTCTTACTCCACTGTACTCCACACCATCATACACGTGTACCTCTCACACTTATCACTTCAACAGTTAACATATTTGACTTTGATATTGACCATAGTAAAAACCTCATAAATAAACATATTATATAAATACCTGTTAAGTACATTACACGATTCAGTAATACTTAGATCAAACCACGGCCCAACTCATTTACCAAGCCGCCGGAAACAAGTAGGGGGTTCCGTTATATATCGACTCGAGTATTGAATCTTCAGGACCCGATATGTAATGGGCTGGGAGTAATGGTGACACTTTCGCAACGGTATACCAAGGAATAATACTCTTATTTCACATACGGTGTACTATATATACCTTACATGCGGCTGGTTCAGTATGCTTGTTGTGACGCGGGATAGGTACCATCTACCCCCGCACCGCGTGGTTGGACCGTCCTTCGCCCATTAGACTCAACACTGGACCCTGCAACGCGGTTGCGAAAGTGTTCACGCATATACCCGCACACATTACCTAGCACAAATTATGGGCTGCGGGTATCCTATAGGTTTAGATTACCTCAATTTGGGGATCAATATGCTTTAGCAGCGATCGAAAGACTGGCGCGTACGGCTGGAATACCCGTTGGGTGCGGGTAGATTGGCCATCCTAACCGTCCAGGTGTCGAAAATCCATTCGACATGATTCTCGATTATTCTTTGTTGCATGGAATCGAACAAATTAATGCTATTACACCTTTAAAGGCACGGTTTAGGATGGAATTATTTCCATAAATTCTTCTGTGAAAAAATATCACTTTTGATCCCTTCATTATTATACTTCTTGAAAGAATACTACATTTGCTTTCTTCTGAAAGAAACACTTTTAGTATAGTTGGCCGGA
Organism: Ipomoea purpurea; assembly: GCA_009835305.1. Taxonomy (NCBI): domain Eukaryota; kingdom Viridiplantae; phylum Streptophyta; class Magnoliopsida; order Solanales; family Convolvulaceae; genus Ipomoea; species Ipomoea purpurea. Next base: position 1,320 of record VALG01014777.1, on the reverse strand, counting down.
AAATTGAACGTTCAATTTTTCAACCAACTATTGTCAAGAAGTACTCATATGCCAGAGTAAATATTATCAAATTAATAATTAATTGTTGACTTAATAATTAAATAATAGTTTTTAGTAATCCGAATTTGTTCAAGTGGGAATTTTGTATAAGGTTGTGAAGTACTTGCCAAATGTGTTTTGTTAAAACTTATATACCCTTGGATTTATAAGTCTACTATACAAATTGTTAGTATGATGCATGCCATAGTTCATGGGAGAAACTATATTGGGAAAAGAGTTAAAAGTGATTTTCAACCGACTGGTTCACAAGTGTGATCAACTGGTGACAATGCCATATTATGGCTCATGATTGGGAAATTTTAAGGAAGGGAAAGAAGCACCCAAGATGACTAGGATAGGAAATCAACTTTCTAGTCAAGTTATCTATTCGGCGTAATGTCAAAAGTAAGAGAAAGAATTGAGGAACAAGAAAACGAAGAAGAGATAACAATATGGATGATGACCGGCCTTCCTTTGAGCCATCGTTATTTAAGCAAGAAAATATCACCAAGAGTTGAGATTAGGTTATGAATGTGGCTGCGGAGATACGTACAGTTGCGTTCGATGAAGTAATGATAGTCTTGGACCGCCAACATCATCCAATACAGAAGAAATTGAAAGCAGTCAAGAAGAACGAAGTATTGGGGGATGATGCATGCGGGATGAGCAGAGGGATTGACACAGGGATGACCCTTTAGCTGATTTGTATCCCTACCTTGCAGATTATGACACTTATTTTGGGTGGCGAAGAACCAGTAATTACCAGCTGTTTAGGGGCCGATCCAGAAGCCAAGAAGGAGAAAACATCAAATGTTGAAGATGGATGAACAATCAAAAGAGCGATGAAGTCGAATAGATGATTATGAGCACATTGTTGGTTGATATTTAGAAGAAAATTCGGAATGGAGAGAAGAGATCAACAAAAATGATGAAGTTAAAGGTCTAATGATGAAGTGATCAAGCCTTAAAGAAACTAACGGAGGCCATGGAGCACGTGATGAAAATTCTAACACAATAAATTGTTTGAATTTTTATCTTCATTGTTGACTGGTTAACGGTTGCCCTTGAGAAGAAAGAAGTGCCTAAGCCAACCTCTTAGAGTCTCACCAAGACGAAAATAATATACACAAGATTATGCATGAAATAATGCTTCCAAAGTCGTGCTGTGGAGGTGAGGGATCTACGAAGAAAAATTAAGATTGATCACTAATACGAGAATAGCCAAAACTCTCCCGAATCTTATCAAGATAAACCCGATTATCTAACAAATTCACTAGTGAC
>VALG01014775.1:0-30009 GCA_009835305.1 Ipomoea purpurea | reverse complement strand
GTATTACTACTATACTAGATAAAGGGATCAAATGAGGGACATGTTTCCCGACACATGCAGGGATTCGAGGTCAAATTTTGACCTTTGATTTTAGTTTGATCTATGGCTCTTGTTTATTTATTTATTTTTGGGATGATTTTTCCATTCTTACCGCCACTTTAATTTGGGGCATTTTAGTCTTTGTTTTTTCCTTTATTTTTTTTTTAATAATCTGCATGTTTTTAGGTGACTTAAATATGGTAATTAAGGATACTGTTGATTTCCATGGTGATTTAGCGTTATCTTTTATATTTTGTGTCTTTGTTATTGATTTTAGTTTTGTTTCTTTGTGTTTTGACAAAGATTACTGCCTCTTCATTTTTCTGACTTTTTTTCTCGTGCGTTTGGGGGCAAATTATGCTATGCATTCGTATGCACCATGCATGGTGCATACTGATGCAAAAAACGACGTTGTTTTTGCATTAAACCGCGCGTCATACTTTAAAAAAAAAATCAGTTTCGATTCCCTACAACAAAATTATGTTATTCATTTTTTAGTTCATTCATTCTGAATTTTTTAGTTATGAAATTCTGGCATGTATAGTTAATACAATTCTGGATGTGTAGTTATGAAGTTATGGATGTGTAGTTATGCAATTCTGAATTTATAGTTATGAAGTTATGAATGTGTAGTTATGTAAATTCTGGATGTATAGTTATGAAGTTATGGATGCTGGTAATTATGCAATTCTGGCACTTAATGTTACTGAAATTATGGATGGTGTTATGTAATTCTGGGTGTATTAGGTTATGAATATGGATGTGATCGTATTACGGCTCCATGCTTTTTTATTTATTTATGTTATAATGGCTCATGCCTTTTTTTTTTTTTTTGGGAAATTGTTCTTTAATATAGCTAAATTGTGGGCTGTTTATTTCTTTGGTTTAAAAACATTTTTTTGGTGTGGGTTGGTTGTGTATGTGTTGTGTGTGTTTTTGATTTTTTTTTTTTTTTGTTTTTTTTTTTTTGTTTTTTGTTTTTTTTTGTTATTCTCATTTTAGTTGTGTGTGTGGTTTTGCCTCTAATTCATTTAATATTATTATTTTTTGGGTTAACACTTTTCAATCATGTGCAATTTTTAATAATGGATTTGTGCATTGAAAATTCCCAGTGTTAAACTCATTTGGAATTGTTTTTTTTTTTTTTGGTTATAATTTCGTTGCCACAGCAACGTGCATTTCTACCTGTAGTAGTTGTGCATTCCCAGTGTATTCTTAATGTACCTCAGTAGTGTGCATTTCTTCTTCAGCAGTGTGAAAATTCCCAGTGTTAAACTCATTTTGCGGCTGTATTCTTATTTTTATTTAAGCACATTTGATTTTGTATCAATTATCAATGCATTTGACTGTTTTACGATTGGTTTTTTTATTAAAAATAATGTTTTTGAAGTGGATTTTAAATAAATTGCTTCGTTTCATTTCGTACTAACACTACGACAAACCACACAGTTGCACAATATGTAGCATGTGAAATCCGCATACCTACACAACAAATAACCATTCAGTTGCACATCCCGTCACTTGTGCATACCAAATACTTGCACCATTGAAAATCTCACTGGTGCACATTGGCTAGTGTTTTTTTTCCCGCAATATTCATTTAATTTTCATTTAGTAAGCTTTAAATTTAAAAATTAAGAATGATGTATTGTGAAAATCAATTTCGATCTACCATGACAATCCAATTAATCAATATAAGAAATTGATCTCACCACTTTAAATAATTCAAGTCCTTTTGGACCTAACTCAAAGCGTTCATGAAGCCTACTCAAATGATAGCTCGCGCGTTAGTTTATATTATTTTTCCGAGCACAAAAAAATCAGTAAAAAACTTGTCTCATAAAAAAAAAAACCTTAGTACAAGCCTTTGAATCTGCATACTTGCACACTGGTCAACCACGTTAGCTTGCACAACTGCTGACACTTACATGATTTAACAACTGCCTTGAACATTTATTTATATGCATGATTCGCAACCTTCAAATGGCACACATTAACTCTCACACAAAAATGGATCTTATAAGTGCATAACGTAAATCGAATACAGTGAGAATTACAAAAGAGTCTGCATTAATAACCTTCAAAGAGTCTGTCTCCACATGTATAAATATTCACTGCATTCCTTCAGTCCATTTCAAAGTTTCTCTAACTCATATTGTCTCTGCTTCATCTGGTTTATAAACCCCTTGCCAAGAAATCACCATAGCAGCAAGAAAGTTACCATTTGAGTCTCTCAACACAAGGCCAGACCCCATCCTTGTATTTGCAAAGTCCAGAGTACACATCCACATTAATTTTTTTCCAACCCAAACGGTGGTGTCATCCATCTCTGATTGTGTAGAGCCTCATTAACTTGATGCCTCCCTTCAGAGTTGACAAATTGCCATTCATGAAGAAATGTATGAGCTCATCCCAATACTGCATAATTAGGAATAACAATGTGATTCCACACTTTGTCATTTCTAGCTTCCCACACCTTCCAACAAATAGATATGAATAAACAGAGTTCCTTATCAAATAAGGGAGTTGAATTTACTTCTAACCAATCCATGAGAGATGAACAGCCTTGATAAATCACTCTTCCCATTCTGTCCTAACAGTGAGTTGCTAGTGGACATCTTGAAAACAAATGGAATGCATACTCATCCTCCCAAACACAATCACACATTCTTATTAATACAAAATGCACCACATCATAACTACTAAGACACATATTTAAGCATTTCTGCATTCCTCCTTGCTATTTTAATTATCTTTACTATTAATAAAAAGCAAATCTTAATACTGTCTTATTCATTTATCACATCAGCAGAATTGGTAACCCATGTGAACACACCTTCTTAATGCAACTCTCTGTGTCTCAAGAATAACTAAAAGTTGAAATAACCACTTGCTCATTCATACATTGGTCCAACTTGAAATTCACTTTCAACATAAAAAATCTTTTTGATACACAGAAAGCTTTATAAAATAGTAAAGCAGATCTACTGGCAAAAATAACAGACTATGTTTCACATTTCTATGGCCAACCTCGATTTTTGTTAATAAAAAATAAAAAATAATAAAAAAATACCAACACACCCTTTCTACCCTCTGCCACCTCCCCCCCCCCCCACGCCTCACTCAAGATCGGTCAATTTTTATTATCTAAAAAAAAATACACACACACACACACTATAGCAATGACTACAAACATGCAATTTCACAAACATTCAATCCAATTTTGCAGGCACTCGATCAAAATAAAAAACATAATAAAAAAATTAAACAATTTGCTTACGGAGTCTACTTGTTTCCTCAATAGATGCACGCGTTGACTTCTTCTTTAGTGTTCCGTCCGCCATAGCTCCCGATTGTGTAGTCGCCCTCACCTCGATCTTCACTAGTCGCCGTTTGTGATTTTCCTTTTCCTCTCTAGTGATTGTGCAATGCCGACTCTTCCCTAGACTTCCGTCCTTTTAACCTTACGCGTACAGAACTACAGACCCGGAGACTCCGTTCCTTCCTTTTCTGTCTTGCACAAACAATTATCCAATTACCCTTTTACCCCCAATATTAATTACTAATATAATTACTTGTCTGATTTATTGGCCCTTTTAATTCTCTCATTGTGCAATCGACGCCGTTAGATGGTTTAATCTGATGGATGCAATTTGTCCTCAGTCCTCACCTAACACCTAGCCTCACTTGAACCTCACCCTATATATATGCTCTGGATCCCATGAAGTCACTTAGATGGATGAGATCATGAGGCCTCATCTCATCCACTAAATCATTACATATAAAGGGGTGAAATTGAAGAGATTTGTTATGCATTTAAGGTAGTAGTCTATGCATAAGGGTTAATAAGTAATTGTAATATTGGAGCTATTTATGGTTAAAAATAAATTGGAATATATTCCATGCAAAGGATCAATTGATTATGGGATAGAATTATATATTAATGGCAAATTAGTATTAATATTGAAAGAGTTGAATTAAAGCATTCGTAATCAGGAACAAAGTGCACGGTGGTTTCTCAAGGACAAAGTGATGGAGCAAATGGTTAGAGGTATGTGCAACCGTATTAGAACTGCTTTTTGACCTTTCGTATGTCTGTGCATATAATATGTTTAGTCTATGCGTTGCAAATCCGAAGTGTGTGCAATTAATTTCACGTGTGTCTAATGAGCGCATGAGGAAAGAGTTTAATACAAATCACATTACGTTTAGTATGTACCGCACCAGTTTTTAAAAAGTTGAATAGGCAATCAGACATTGTGTTTTGATATGATATGTGGTTAGGTAACAAGACATTGGTGGAAAAAACATGGTGGAGTTTTGTATTAGAATATGCAAGTTAGGTTGATGCTTGTGCAAGTTTGAGGGTTAGCCTTTGCGAGTGAATTGCTTAGCCTAAGCAAGTAGAACACAAAAGGCTATTACCGTTATATTCTCAGCCTGTGCATGCTAGGTTTTATCCATGTGAAAGTTAGAACTTTAGGTTGTGCAACTGAGTGGTAAAAAGTTGAAAAGGCAATCAGACATTGTGTTTTGATATGATATCTTATTGATATGTGGTTAGGTACGAGACATGGTGGGAATTTTGCATTAGAATATGCAAGTTAGGTTGATGCTTGTGCAAGTTTGAGGGTTAGCCTTTGCGAGTGAATTGCTTAGCCTAACAAGTAAGACACAAAAGGCTATGAGCGTTATATTCTCCAGCTGTGCATGCTAGTTTTAGCCATGTGCAAATTAGAACTTTAGGCTTGGCAACGAGTTTGTTAGCGTGGTGCAAGTTACGACTAAGCAATTATTAACGACTGAGTCTTGTAATTAAAAATAATATACATGGCAGCCAGCTAACAAGGTAACCGTTTGAGAACTTGTAAAACTGGGAAATTGAAAAAAGTGCATAGTATTGATCAGTTAGGGATTTAATTGTAGGTTTTTTGAGTTGAGTGGCTTCAATGTAGGTTTGTGTGCACTTTGTGGCCTATTTGACCCTTATTCCTATTTTATCCAATGCGCCCACCACAAAACACATGCACACACCTAAGTCATTCAGACTTCTACCCCCAATTAAATCCAGACACTCCCTAATTAATTTTCACAATATTCTTCCATACTCCGTACAAGCTCTGTATACCAAGAATACGTACAAGTCTAAAATACCACCAACAAACAGTTTAAAATAAATGCACGTGTCATACCACACCTATGCAACCACCAAGTTCACAAAAATCAATGCAATTCTAAAGTAAATAAAAAGCAATCAAATACTCCGTAATATTTAACAAATTACAACTCAAAACTTTTGTAATAGTACAAGAATTTACTAATATAATAATTACAAAATGAGGTATAGTGGAGCATTGATCTATTGAAATGCTTTAGTGCTTGACGCCACACAACTTTTGATGGGTTATCTACCGCAATATTTGGATTCCCAACACCATTGTTTCCTGAAAATACCAAACTTAATGCACAAACAACAAAAAATGGTCCAAAACACACCGCAACATTTGGATTCCCATCACCATTGTTTCCTGAAAATACCAAGCTTAATGCACAAACAACAAAAATGGGTCCAAAACACTAACATATAAAATGCACAGATCATAATTAATGTTAACTTAGTGTGCATCATAATCCACTACGCACACATGCCTTGACTATCCTGCACACAGCAAATGTGATAGTGCACACCGCACACACCTCTCAACTGATTCGCATGTACCACATATTTGATGCACACACCGAATTCACCAATGCAACCATTGCACAACACACATGCACACACCTAAATCATTCAGACTTCTACATAAAATTAAATCGCTCCCCTCCTAACTTCCACAATATTATTCCATACTCCATACAAGCTCTGTATACCATAGTTTGTAGGGAAAAAAATTAAATTAAAATTAAAATTAAAGCAGGAAACAGAAAGTTTGCAAGGAAAAAAAATTAAAGCATATGCAAATAGCTAGAATTAATAGACCTACTAACATAAAAAATTATAATGATGACTTTTGCATCAAATCTAAATTTATAATGATGACAGAAAGTTGGACTCATAGACCTCCTAACATAAAAATTTAGAGAATAATTAATATTACCATGATTGAATGACCAATTTAATAATGATGATATTTGCATCTGAATAATAAAAAATGGATAAATCTGGCCATTAGGCAAAGGAGAGGATAAACTCTTCCCTTCTTCCATTTTCAGATGCACAAAATAATAATAAGCAGGATCTTGCAAGAAAAGCTTACATCAACTTGAATGTGAACATCAAAGCATAATAATACACACTGGTAGGCCATCTGATTTCTTATTCTTGAATCCCTTTTGCTTATATAAATAATAAACATCACATTTGATCAAAACAGATATAATCAGCTGAATCAATCCGTGTTCAGGCGAAACAAGAAAGATCGCGCTGGGTGACTCGACTGTTCGGAACTAAAATTTCATCAATGGAAAATGCAGCAGCATATAAAGAACTCACACCTCCTTTCTGATGGACTGAGGATTCAAGCAGTCATTGTCTCATTCTTGATCTTCCTAGTATCTGTAACCCATCCATGTTTTTCTTTTTTGTTCTAATAAATCTGGTTAATTATGTAAGGCAAACCTATAATCTCATATGTTTCCCATCATGCTTCTGGTTCAGAAGGGAGGAAATAAAGGTTGAAGTCGATAATGAAGGCCATATAAACATAAGTGGAGAGAGGAAGATGAATGAGAGCAAGTATACCTTCTTTTAGCAATCCTTCAAACTACCTGAGAATTCAAGACCTGAAACTACCAGAGTATGGCTTGAAGAAGGTATTCTCTACGTAAGCATCTCGAAACAAGCAACAGAGAACGAAGGCAAAAAAAATCCATCTGGGACTACTAAAACACACACACCATTGACTAACATTGCACCGACCACAAACCGCATCCGGGCTACCACCACCCACGACTAAAATAAAGCAGAATAAAAAAAAAATCAGAACCGAGACCATAACCACACCCATCACCGCCACCCCCGAAAGAACACCCCACCGCTAATCACCACCAGCTAGACCACGTATCCCAACCCCTGTCGCAAAACCCATCACTGACCAGCCATGCAAAAGCTCCACCACCCCAATCCCCGGAAAACACCCGTCCCCCAAAACAAAAAAAAAAACAAAAAAAAAACAAAACAGAATCCCCGCCAGAACCCACCGATTCCCGCCAAACACCACTAGCAAAACCGGAAAACCACCAAAAAACAACCATTCAAAATTCCACGGCCTCGGAAACCACCCTTCCACCAAAAATATCAAAAAAAAAAAAAAAAACAATGCACAAAATGGGAGAGCCACGCGAAAAAGGCGAAACAAAAAACCCTAATAAAGTGCGTAACCCCCAACTCCCAAGCCGGAAACTAAGAACCCCGACTCCCCTTGCCGTAAAACGCAAAACTCATTAAAAAAAACGACGCAAGTCAACCAAACCAAGGCGACGACGGAATACTTGGGATGGAACCTGAATACTCAGCCTTCCGACGCTTGGATTGCCTATTGCTCGAACCCGCCATTAAAAGTGCTTAGACGACACGGGCAGAGCAGCGCGGGGCGGGGGCTTCACTAGAGTAACCGGACGGAGAGCAGACGAACAGATGAGAGAGGAACTACCGGAGAAGAAAACAAGCCAACACACTGAAAGGGGAAGCGAAGAGACGAAATATAGACTACAAAAAATACTCATATATGATTTGCGACCATAAATATACTTACACAAGTCCATAAAATATGGTAAATAATAAATATATCCTAATAAAGATATCAACAAAAGACTGTAATGCCCTTACCTCTACAATAATCAGCGCACGTGGCCTTCTAAAGCCTTAAATCTGGGGCGTTAAAAAAAACACATATACGGACCAGATTGAGCCTCACCACCTTGCCTGACAAAGGTTACCTCACCGGATACAAAATCTATATATATATATATATATATATATATATATATATGTATTATAATCATGGAGAATATACACCGGGTTCAGGCTCCCCATACGCTCCGTGCTTCTACTTAGGGTCGAGTCAAACAGTTCGGGTCAGGGTCAACGGGTCAAGGTCAACCCGCAAACCCTTGACCCTATAAATAGGGCCTTAGCCCTCCAAGTTAAGAGCCCTTTCCTCCACTTCCACCATGAATTCTCTCTCTACATTATGCTCTCCCTTCTCTCTACAAAGACAAAAGAGCAATTATGAATAAAAGGACTTCTTTGCCTATATCTCTTCTTCCTTGTTCATACTATACATACATACATCCTACGTACACCGGTATTAACAATATCATTTTGGCGCCGTCTGTGGGGACCGTGACGAAGAGTTACGTTCCTACCATTAAAAAAAACAGTGGAGAGGTTCTGGAAAATTGAAAGGGATTTCTAACCTAGGTACTCAGGCTACCGGTCTAGGCAGGGCCAGTGCCCAGACCGCTGCACTACTCTGTTTAATTGTGCAAAATCGCATTTATTACTGGTTTATAGATCCGACTAGAAGCCGTGTGATTCTGGATGGTCTTCTTAAGTATACTTCTTCAAAAGATCTCTGGTTTCACAATCAAAACCCCGCTTTCCTGCATGCATTCATGGACACCAGTAAGATCCACCCCGCAGGCCTGTCACAAAGCATCAACGATCCTCGCCAAAAAATTGACTTCCGCCGGAGGTATAATCGGAGAAGAGAGAGCATCACCATCATACTTCATCTTTCACCATTGCCTCACCGCTATGAAGTTTCGTCCTTCTGCGGCGCTCATCTTCCTCCGTCCAGCAGCAAGCAAACCCCCTCTCAAGCAGTGCCCATGTAGAACCTTTTAGACCCTCCTCCCGACGCTACAACATTGTCCACGATAACACACCGGATCTCATCAGATCAGCAGCAGTTCCTCTAGTGTTTCGTTGGTCTCTGGCCTTTCAAAATGGACTAGTCAAGAATGGCGGATTTGCATTTTTCTCCCTGCCCGATCGTAACCTGTGGTCTAAGCCTCCATTTTAGCAAGCTAAGTGTGATGTTCATTCATGGAGGAGTATTTGTTTATTCATTTGTTACAGTTGCAGTCTCTCAAAGTATAAGTGTTGCTCTTGAAAGAGGAGCAACCACTGAGAAAGGAGAAAGTTAAAAAGGAAAGTAAAAGCTAGGTACTGCATGCAATTTGATTGGGGTGAGTGGCGGTGGAGTAAATGACAAGAAAATAGAAAATTAAATATTGCATGCACTCCAATTGGTGGAGTGGCGGTGAAATACAAAGACCAAGGCAAGAAGGAAAACAAAAATTGAAAACTGCGACATATCGTCGGGGTATCCCAGCTCGGTTCCGATCGTCAACATCAGTACCGATCACGCCGATTGGGATGAACAACCCCCGTACATTCTAGACAGTCCCGAGCTACCGACTACCCGGGCACAAGCGAGCAGTCGACCACCTGAGCACCATCATTTGCGTGCAGGCATGTCACAACTTCTCCAGTGTTGATAGAGCAACCACCTTCTCCCGCTCAATTTTCCAAGAACAGAGGTGTAACATCCACTTTTCTAACTCTTAATTACATCTCTAAACAGTCATTAACATAAACTATGCAGCGGAAAACTAGAAGATAAGTAGTGGGAGTGTCACCGCCACAACCACCATTCTTTTGGTGATTGCACAGGCTAAAAGGGGTAAAACTACAAATAAGATTAAGTCTGGGTACTAGAAATAAATACTGGAAAGTAAGGGGAAGAAAACGTCACCCCAACACAGTCTACATCAATCCTTAAACATAAAATCATATGTCTAAATCCATAACATGATCATAATAAAACGAGAGTTTAGACATCTCAAAACTACGAGACTAATCTAACTCGATATCTTCTCACTGCTCGGCCCACCTGAAAGGGGTTTTGCAAGCAACACATTAGACAAACAGGAAAAACACCCGTTAGCACGAAGCTAAGTATACCACACTCAACACTGTAAAGCATTCTAGCATAAACTTTGAAAACATTTGATATCTTTATAGCAATAAGCTAAACTCAAATCATCTTTAGATTTATCACATTCATTCTAGATGTTTGCACCCTATAATATCAACTAGCATGTTTATATATGTATAAGACTGATCACGTATATTCATTACATATAGACTTCTCAAATAGTTTATCAAGCAAATTCATGCTTACAGATAGGATCATGTTAAAAGACCCATATAACAGGTGTTCACATGCTTCACACCTCTTATCACATAAACTTATTAAGTAGAACTTCTACTAAATCACAATAATCATGCTCAAAGGAATACCTTAAGTTAAGCTTCTCATCAAACAATTCTCTTACGATGCTCCATTCGCAGACGATCATGTATAACATTATGATCATACTTCTCATGCAATCTAGTGCATCAACATATTCATACCATATGCAATCTCATGCAATTATTATAATCATACTCTTATGCAATCTCGTGCGACAATATACTCATACTCTATGCAATCTAGTGCAACAATATACTCCATACTCGTATGCAATCTAGTGCAAACAATATTCTCATGCTCATATGCAATCTAGTGCAATAATGTACTCATACTCATATGCAATCTAGTACAACAATATACTCATACTCGTATGCAATCTAGTGCAACAATCACTCATACTCGTATGCAATCTTAGTTGCAACAATATACTCATGCTCATATGCAACTAGTGCAATAATATACTCATGCTCATATGCAATCTAGTGCAATAATATACTCATACTCATATGCAATCTAGTGCAACAATATACCTCATCCTCATTTATAAATTAGAGTACTTTTATGTGGAGGTTTCTTTGTTACTTTCTCGAGTCTCTCTTGACTCTCTTTCTTTCTATCGAGTCTTCATTGACTCTCATACTTGAGTCTCTGTCGACTCTCTTTCTTGAGTCTCTGTTGACTCTTTTTCTTTCTCTTATACTCGTAGACGGCTTAGGGTTTCACAGAAGTGTGACTTACCCCCATCGAGAACGGCATAATTCCACCCAATATCTCCTATGTCTACGGACCCAATCATGTGGTTCAAACTCTGTGGAATCAGGTATCGAACTATTAGTGTGCACACCCCCTAAATAGGATTCCAAGCCTGGCGGGAAGTTTCCAACCTCGTAACGTGGGATACGCCGCGTTACATATACTGGGACTGCAATGTCCATAAATAATCTCCCGAGAGGAATAGTCCAAACGGTATCCTCCAAACCTCACCGATATAGATAATACATAAATATATCTCTCATGCATCAATCTCATGCATGCAACAATTTTATTACTTCTCTATGCATCAAAAGAATGTTATACCACATGCTTATGGTTTTTGAAAGTATTCATGGACTCACATTTGCCCTTTATGCATTTTTGAAATATGATTCATGTGAAATGCCAAAATGTTCTATAACATGCTTCTAAATCGGTGTATACACTAACATGAAGTATTCAAAAATATATCATCATGCTCGGTTTGCAAACATAGCAATTTCTATACATTTCACTCAACAAATATGCTTCTATTCTCATTGATCAAATAATACAATTTAATCGTGCTTTCTAATAAAATCATATTCTCAAAGGATCATGCTTCTTTACTTCAATAAAAACATTATCTGATCACATAATCAACAATTTCTCAAACACAGAGAACTTAGCAAAATATGCAATGTGTAACAATTCTTCACAAAATCCTTTTAACATATTTGTTTTTAATCCAAATTCAACAAAATCAAAGCCAAAACGTGCGTCGAGACGATCTCGAAGAGCCGAGCCTCAAGAGGCCCATAACACTTGGTCCAAAACGACACGTAGCTGAGCCACAAGGGCCCGGTCACTGCACAAAAATTCTTCACAGACAATACTCAAGGACCTGGGGCGGGGACTCTTCAAGGTCCGCCCCTGGAGCCCCGTTGATATGCCGGGACTAGGCAATGGCCCTCCTCTAGGGCCGTGCGCTAGTCCGTGCCTCCACAGCTCTAGCCGCCGGCCCTACTGATGGGTCGCGGCTAGGGCCGCCACTTTGATCTGGTGCATACTATGTTGTGCACCAGATGACATTTCTCCTGCAAAATCTCAACCAAACAATTCCAAAACGTTCTCAACATCTCACAAACACATACTAAATCACTTATAAGCATAAACACATCAAAAGCTCATAGTTTCTACTCATTTCTACTCAAAACTAGGCTTCACAGCGCCAAATCTAAAGAGGAATCCATGGGGTTATACCTCTTGTAGTCTATTCTTCTTGCTTGGATCTCTTCTTCTTCTTGACCTAGCTTGAGCCTCCCTTACCACCTACACTTCCCAAACACACCTTCTATCCTTAGCCTAGAGGCTCAAAGACCAAAGAAAACTAGAAGAGAAAAGATGCTAGAATGAAGATGAACAAGCTTACTAGGTTGTTGTTTCTCTCCTTGTTGTTGGCAGACAAAAAATGAGGAAGAGCAAAGAATGAGATCAAGAAAATGAGATGAAATGAGGTGGTTTATATAGGGTTCAAAACCCTAGGATGATACACAATGATTGGTTGAGGGCAAAAGGGTAATTTTCCCAAGCTAAAAGATGATTCTATAAGGGATTTTGGATGTCTTGTGGTCCACCAGGTAACATGAACCATAGGCTAGAAATGTTATCTTTTCTTACTTTGGGGTTGAAAGTGAATTTTCCCAAAAGTTATATGGATGAGCACATGTTCAAAATTCCCTTTTGAATTCTCCCGGTCTCACTCGGATAAAATTCTCGATTTTAAATCTTGGTACGCGAAGTACCCGAAAACTTTGGAATTTTTGAATGAAATTCATTTCTTCGGTGTCGAATTAATTTTAAAATGAACAAAATTATTGTATTCAAACACCGATTGATCGTAAAAAAATTTTAATGGAGTGAAAAAACTATTTTGGGATTTCTTAATACTGAATTTATAAAATGAAATTTTGGGTTGTTACAAGCATGGTTGCAGTAGGCGCTAGGCGCTAGTCGGGCGCCCGGACAGCGCCTAGCGCCCAAGCGGTCTAGGCGGAATCTAGGCGGCGCTAGGGCGGCGCCAAAAAAACAGTGGTAGACTTGCAGTTTGACAATTTTAATGAGGTTGTTTTCAACATTTATTCAAATAACACATCCAAATAAATGAATTAATGATAATTCATAAGTCATAACATCAAAACTATGGTTTCAAAAAAAAAATTATATATGTATAAATGAAAAAAATTAGCAAGGTCAAGTCGGCCGAGTTAACTCGGCTAACTTGACAGAAATTGACGAGTAAACTCGGCGTAATCGGCCGAGTTAGGCGCTAGGCGGCCGAATTAGGCGCTAGGCGGGCGCCTAGGCGGCCGGTCTCCTAGGCGGGAGCCTAGGGGGAAATCGCCACGGCTTAGGTTCGCCTAGCGCCTAGGCGGTGATTACTTGTGCCTAGGCGGGATTTTTGCAACCCTGGTTACAAGAGGATTGCTTCCTACCGTTTCTAACCGGTTTCCGACCTCCATTAAGTTAATAACTGGGATCAGGATCCTCGCTATTGGCATCAGACAAGCAAAAACACAACAGATCAAACTCTTTCAATCCGCGCTGCTACCCGATCAAATATATGGACCCTATTCTTGTGACCGGATTTTCACTATGCAAGTTTCTCGGACTTCAACGGTGATGATCGAATTTATATGTCCAGTTTTCCCGACCTCCTCTGAGTTGGCGGCTGAGGCAAAGATCCTCGCGGATCGTTCTTGATCTTCTTTGAGTTGCTGAAACTGTGATCGTCTCCCGACCTGCTACGAGCCGATGACCGGGTTTGGGGTCTTCAAGCCATTTCCAGACAAGTCCACCACCAACAGACCATCTCTATATTTTATTTCACTCGAATGTCACGGCGGTGGGCAGCTTCGAACGGAATCCAGAATCCAGCTGCTTAATAAATTTATGGCCTTAGCTCAACATTTCAGTTTGCAGCGCAACCGGGCATGAGATGATTCTCTCCCGAGCATATTTTTGGACATGTCTTCAGAACCGTTGTCGAGCATGCCAACCACAGCTAATCGATCCCGGACTTGGTGACCGTCACTTAGTATTCATCCGAGCATCCCAGTAAAAGGAGCCGGTCTTCGGTTTTATAGAGCAAGATTGCATGATGATTGGGATGTCATATTGACTCCGACCAAAGAGGAATTCGGCTCAATACCATGCTCGAACAAGAAGAACTCCGACCTCAAACCTCCCGAGCAATTTAACATGTAAACTTTTGCAGAACGGGGGGCTGTTTCCTACACTTGTGTTCGGAATCCAGCTACGCCACAAACTGCTTGGTTGATTCCCGACCTTCTGATCAAGGAAGCGAAATCTGTCGTGCCAAGCTCCTCTAAGATTAACGACCGAGAAGCTTACAGCGATCCCGAGCAAATGCCCTGTCGGACCTCCATGACCGTGTCACCGCCTCTCTGTTCGACTTCGCCCGGAAGAGGATCGAGTCGGAATAGCAACCAGAGCTTCGAGCAGCGGTGATTCACGGCGTTATTTGCTGTTAAGCGTACCCGACCTCCTCGGCCAAAACGCTTCTACCTGACATCATCGAGCACAAGCCCCGTCGGCAATCGTCATCCGATCATAAAAGCGAGATTCCAGTCTTTCCCGAGCTGGAGCCGTCGAACTACCTGGCCTGAGCTTTAATCTCCGCAGCTCGATTTCCCGACCATGTGTGGAAATTTATGTGTTGATTGCATTGCTTGAAAATGTAATGCCAAATTGTGGTAGTTTGCACGATTGTTACAGATTGTAACATTTTAGCGTAGTGCTAGATTACAGCTTGTAACGTTTTAGTGTAGCACTAGATTGTAAAATTGTACAAGTTATAGGTTTGTACTTGAAAATTGTAATAGTTAGTATTATAATTTTAATAAGCCCGATTAGGTTTGTATTTCCACCACCGGCACTCTAAGCCCGGTTAGGTTGGTATTTCTACCACTGGCACCCTAGCATCGGTCAGGTCGGTCACGCTACCTCCGGCTTACGACTACAATGTTTTTAAACTTTTTCCGGTCATGCCGGATGAGGGCGCCAACCCGACGACCGCAATGTCGCTTAAACTTTTTCCGGTTCTCTAACCGATGCCAACCGCAATGTCGCTAAACTTTTTTTCCAGTTCTCTAACCGATGCCGACCGCAAAGTCGCTTAAACTTTTTTTCCGGTTCTCTAACCGATGCTGACCGCAAAGTCGCTTAAACTTTTTCCCGGTTCTCTAACCGATGACGACCGCAAAGTCGCTTAAACTTCTCCTGGTTTTCTAAACGGTAACGACCGCAACATCACGTAAAACTCCCAAGTCCGGTTCAGTATCGACTGGGGCCCAAGCCCAACCTACCAACTTTGGTGTCGAAAAACTTTATATCTTGGTTCCATACCATATATATGGATTAGCCGTGTGCTAAGTCCGGTTAGGTTGGCATTACCACCACCGGCGCTCTAAGTCCGGTCCGGTCGGCATCATTGCCACCGCCGACGCTCTATGCCCAGTTAGGTCGGCATTGCCACCACCGGCGCTCTAAGTCCGGTCCGGTCGGCATCATTGCCACCACCGGCGCTCTAAGCTCGGTCCCGGTCGGCATCATTGCCACCGCCGGTGCTCTGCGCCCAGTTAGGTCGGCATTGCCACCACCGGCGCTCTAAGTCTGGTTCGGTCGACATCATTGCCACTGACGGCGCTCTACGCCTAGTTAGGTCGGCACTGCCACCACCGGCGCTCTAAGTCTGGTCCGGTCGGCATCATTGCCACCGCCGCCACTCTGCACCCGATTAGGTCGGCATTGCTACCACCGGCGCTCTAAGTCCGCTCCGGTCGGCATCATTGCCACCGCCGGCGCTCTACGCCCACTTAGGTCGGCATTGCCATCACCGGCGTTGCAGAGTAGCTTGTTCGCCAAAAGCGCTTCTTGTGTAGACCGATATTCCCGGTCTCATCATAATTTCTGAAGTAGACCTCCAGATCGGTCGAGTAGCATGCAAACCCTCTATCACACTAGAGGTCCGGTCTATTGATCGGTAAGTTCAAACTTCATAAATCCTCCAAGACCTACAAGCTAGGAAAACCGACCGTTGGTACCTTAAGTATAGTTTGATGCATCGACATCATGAGATCTGTCGGGTCATTTCTCGATCGCAATCTAAGTTGTAAAGCAAACTTGAGAAACATAACTATCGTATCTACTCCCTTAGGTTGACGATTCTCGCAACTAAGGGAGTGAGGGGGCTACACGGGTAAGGTTGTAGAGCAAGCTCCCTCGTTTGTGGAGGTTGTAGAGCACGCTCCCTCGTCTTGTGGAGCTCGAGCACTGAGGTGCTTCCCACGTAGATCGACCTTCCCGGTCTCGTAGATCGCTTCACGCATAGATCGACCTTCCCAGTTTTGTAGATCGCTTCACGCGTAGATTGACCTTCCCGGTCTCGTAGATCGACCTTTCCGATCTCGTAGATCGACCTTCCCGGTCTCGTAGATTGCCTTGCAAGTTGATCGACCTTCCTGGTCTCATAGATTGCTTCACGAGTAAATCAACATTCCCGATCCAGATCACTTCACGAGTAGATTGACCTCCCCGGTCTCGTCATCAATTCCTGATCAAAATGACCATCGGGTCTCCAAGTTTCCCTCCGCCTGAGACGTTCAAATTCGTAAACCGAGCGCATCTCGCTATCGTTAGACCATCGGGTCTCCTAGTGTTAGGTCATAGAAAGTTTGATCCCTAAATCGCGAAGCAACCCAACCTCCTGATTGCAGCTCACAATCCGGTCGATAGATCTGTAGAAATCCGGTCTCATAAGTCGTGCCATAAATCCAATCTCATGATTGGTAAAGTTAGATCTCCGATCACTTTTAATCCGACCTCTCGTCGTACCCAGCAACCCGGGCAGTAGGTCGGTAAAGTAGACCTCTAGATCGTAGCTTACCCGATCTCCCGATCTTAGCTAGCTTCCCGGCCGCTCGATCGGTAAAGATTCGAACTCTCGAATCGTGTTGCAAAACTGACCCCTAAGCCGGGCAACTGCCTTTTCGGTCCAGTAGACTGCATTTAGCGTTGTGCTCTCTTTTTTCCTAAGCTAAAAATATTTCCCACTGGATTTTTTTAGCTTAGGATTTTTTAACGAGGCAACCGGCGTAGGTCACGGGCCGTAAGCAGTTTTTCAGCCCGATCCGTTCCTCGCTAACTCATCGTTAGGGCATGGTCTGAGGGGGCTTCGTGATTGAGAATATACCCCGAGTTCAGGCTCCCCATACGCTCCGTGCTTCTACTTAGGATCGGGTCAAACGATTCGGGTCAGGATCAACGGGTCAGGGTCAGGGTCAAGGTCAACCCGCCAACCCTTGACCCTATAAATAGGGCCTTAGCCCCTCCAAGTTAGGGGGCCCTTCCTCACTTCCGCCATGCATTCTCTTTCTCTACATTATGCTCTCCCTTCTCTCTTACAAAGACAAAAGAGCAATTATGAATAAAAGGACTTCTTTGCCTATATCTCTCTTCTTGTTTCATACTATACATACATACATCCTACGTACACGGGTATTAACAATATCATATAATTTTCATATATTGTTAGGAATACGATTCTTGATTAAGTTACTGTACAGCTTACGAAAGAATTTTACGTACTAAAATCTTAAGTTTTACCATTATGTTTAATAAGAGAGATCAGAAAATTTTAGGATGACGTGTTTTACATGCTTGAAGACAATGATAAAGTGTTTCTTGTTTGTACTAAGTCACTAGATCCTTATACGAGACTCATGTCACTAACAAGTCATACGAAGATTATTGATTTTCTTTTGGAATTGAAGAACCTTGAAATATAATGCTAGGAAGTGAAAATAATGTTGCAAACGTGATTTCAATATAAGAAAGTGAATAAAATGTGGATTTTCTACTTTACTCTCTAACATTTTAAATATTTTTAAATTTTTTGTCAGTTTTAACGGTCGGGGACCAAATGCGCCACTTCGCTCATAACTGAAGGACTAAAAATGCATACGGTCATAACTCAGAGACTGAGTCGTCACTACCATTATAACTCAGGGACCAAACTCGCCATTTTTCTTTATAAAAATAAGTTTTTACTTTTTATCTTTTATTCCTATTTTAATTTTAAACATTTTCATGAGATATATATATAATATATATATATATATATATATATATATATATATATATATATATATATATATATATTATATAATATTCAATTTTTTAATATATTACAATATTACTTCAAGCCCAATAAATTTTTTTTATTCATATAAACAAAATACTAATGAGTAATAAATGAAATGGGGATGAATAGTAATGGTTGAGAACTTGAGATAGATAAGTTGTAAATAAAACTAACTGATAATATAATAAATTAGTGGCAATGGATAATGTGTGGTAGGTGGGGATGGAAATATATAGTCATTAGTCATTCATATAGGTAATAATATAATAGAGATATCCGCACGGGTTTAGCTCATTGTTTAATAGACAGTATTTAGATCAAGAGATCAATGTTCAAAATTTAGTAGCAATAGTGTGAGAATTATGCCTAAAGTGACAGATCTTTTATCCGCACCGGCTTTTGACATTGTCGGGAGATAAATAATTATATAATCGTAGAAATAAATGAACTAAATGGATGTAATGATGGTGGTGATGGTTCGGTAAATGAGAATTTAAGTTGCACGAAAACAGAAAATGAGTAAATAAAAAATAAAAATAAGGTGTATTTACAAATATTTTTCTTCAAATATGCATAAATATTAATTGTTTATTAGATTTGTAAACACACACAAAAAAAAAAAAAAAAAAAAAAAAAAAAAAAAACAAATTTGTTTATATTCCACAAAATTCCTTGTACAGTGTATGTATAA
This sequence comes from Ipomoea purpurea, assembly GCA_009835305.1. Taxonomy (NCBI): domain Eukaryota; kingdom Viridiplantae; phylum Streptophyta; class Magnoliopsida; order Solanales; family Convolvulaceae; genus Ipomoea; species Ipomoea purpurea. The sequence continues at coordinate 11,060 of VALG01014775.1, read as the reverse complement.
TTCAATATGCAGGTACAAAATCTCTGTCTAGTCCTTTGATTCTTCACTGACGTTATCTATTGAAGTGCCTCCAGGATTCAAATAGCGTAGCCTCCGTGATTCAATTGGCGCGTGCCTTCGGGATTCAAGTGGCGTAGCTTCCGGATTCAATTGGCGTGACTTTCAACAACGAACGTCAAGGAATTTAGAAAATAATCAACCCTGCAAAGTTTCAAAACACATGCAATGGATTCAAGTTGCCTTAAGATCCTCAAATGCCTTCAAAAGACTTCAAGATCTTCGAGCTAATCAATTCTGCAAAGCTCCAAAGTACCTGCAATGGATTCAAATTGTCTGCAAAATCAACAAAATGCCTTCAAGTCCTCAAGCGTTCTTCAATGCCTTCAAGCTCTTCAAATACTCTCAACTCCTCAAGTTTTCAAGTGGTCAAGTGTTCTTCAATGCCTTCAAAGCCTTCAAGTCTTTAAGTTCTTCAAATGCTCTCAACTCCTCAAGCTTCAATTGTTCAATGCATTCAAGCTTTCAAGCCTTCAAGTTGTATTTTGGAATGAAAATGAAGGCTCTATTTATAGTAAGAGCCTAACCAATTAACATTCCTCAACAAACTCCTCATTTAATTAATTAATTAATTAATTAAGTATTCTAGAAAATGAACCTTGCCTAGAATCAAGTCCAGGTTCATTATTGTATAATCTAATTTAAATTCGAATTAAATTATAATTATTTAATTGAAATATAATAAAATATTATATTTAAATTATAATCATAATTTATAATTCAAATTCAAATATGAAATGGGCTTGGGCCAATTAATTAATTAATTCAATGGCCCAAATCAAATTTAATTGGACTCATTAAATTAATTTAATTATTATGACCCAATTAATTAAATTGATCCAATAATCAATCTCAACGTTGGTCCAATAACAAATTTGTCATCAATTTATTGGATTCAAATTTTCTGTGTCTACAAGATTCATTTTAGAATCTTTTTAAATTTTAAAATTAAGAAAACAAGTTTGAAACGTTTTATGGAAGGAAAATTAAAAAACTTGTACATGTTAAAAGTTTATTATCTAAGCAAGCTTAGAGATGGAACAATGTTCGTTGTCACGTGAGCATATCGGACAAATGGATGTTGGAACATTGTCCAATGGAGTATGGTGAGATGGACACAAGAATTTCTATCCGTAACCCGGACCCATTACATTCTATGCCATGAAACCGTGTTCATGGTTCTAAACAGTAACGTTGCATACGGGTATCGTTATCTTCCACTAATATTTCTTTCATTTTTTTTTTAATTAACAGCGCCATTTTTTTTCTTCATTTTTTCTTCGCGCAAATTTTCTTCAACACTCATAAATTATGAATGTGCAGACATGAATTTATGAATGGGATGAATTATGAATTTTCTTTTATGAGATTATGAATTTTCTATTATAAAACTATGAATTTTCTGTTATGAGTTTATGAATGTACAGAAAATTCATAATTATATAACTGTAAATTCATAATCTCATAACAGAAAATTTATAATTTAATAAATGTAAATTCATAATCTGAACATAGAATGCAAAACGTCGTTAACAGCACATTAACTAATTTTTATTTTTTTTTGGGTAAAAATGATGCCGTTTGGGACCGTGTTCACCAAGCATGGTGAACACGTTTTCACGGCAGAATTTGCGCATTACATTACATCACTGGTCATTATTGTGTAGATTATGGTCACCACAATTATGTAAACTATAAATACAAAGTATATTATTTGTGTACATAAAGTATATATTATTTGAGAACCGAAAGTATATTATTTTGTATGAGTTAATACCAGTCAAGGTCCCTCGAGTATAGTGGTTCCGCCACCTATGGTCCTAAACTTTCAAATCAACCCTCTGTGATCCTCCAAGTTTCAAAATTGACCTGCTATAGTCCTTCCGTTAATAATCTCCGTCTCAACCGTTAAATGTAAGGGCATAATAGTCTTTTCACGTTTTGCTCACCCAATACACATTAATTCGATCAGAAAATAAAATAACTCATGCCTCCCTATCACTAATCCAAGCGTCTGAATTAGGAAAAGTTTCCGACGTGGTATCTGTCCTCCCAGATCACGTCCGCCGCCTCCTCATCACCCGCACGCCTTAGTTTTTGCGTTTCTGGGCTTAGCTGAATCATCTGGCCTCTGAACCAACTCTGATTATGCATATGATGTTATATATAGTAGGGGTTCTTGACACCGGAATCTGGCCGGAGAGGCTAGCTTCATCCCTCCCACTATCAAATCTGATTTTATCCTTCATTCTACCTGCAATTCCAAATACAATAAGTGAACCATTAAACAAAACATTTTCCCCTTTTTTGCTATATTACTAATACAATTAAAGAATAAGAAATAAAAATACTGGTAGCTCAAATTAATACCCACAGATCTACAAGCTAATTAAACTTATTTCCAGAAAATTAACTTAGATTTTAAATTTGCTGTTTGTGTAAATAATAGTTTCATTAATTCATTAAATCTGTGTGTACATATTCATATAACCATGTTTACACACTTAGTATTTGCAATTAATTAACCAATTGAATCTCTTCCACTTCCATATTCAACCTCGCAGCGCCAACCGAGAGCGGCCTCCGCGTGTAATTTACAGAAGGCGGAGAAGGCTGTCGGAAACCGCTCTCGCCGTAGTTGGGCGTGCTGGTTTGACTCTGTCTCTCCGGCGCCTCTCAATCGGAAAGCTCAAGCTCACGCTCACGCTCAGCTCCTACCAATTCCGGAGGTCGGAATTCGATCGATTTCGGGTAGGGCTTTTCAAGAATCTCACACGCCATTCTCTTCCTTCGCCGCTCTCAACCTCGCACTCTCTCTGTCTCCTCCTCTCTCGACCCTCGCACTATCTCTGTCTCTCAGCCACTCATGGCTCCGTCTCGCCGTCTCTGGTTAAGCAAAAGCGAAAAGTAAGTAATTTTAATTTCTGAATTATTTTGGGTGAGCAAAATGTAAAAAAGACTATTATAACCTTACATTTGACGGTTGAGACAGAGTTTACTAACGGAAGGACTATGGTAGGTCAAGTTTGAAACTTAGAGGATCACGGATGGTTGATTTGGAAGTTTAGGATATAGGTGGCGGAATCACTATACTCGAGGGACCTTAACTGGTATTAACTCTATTTTGTATACTATGAAATAATGTACATTCAAATTATGTACTTTAGATATAGAGTAAATTTCAATTTTGGTCATGTGATTATAGGGGTTCTGTTAATTGCAGTTCACGACTTTTAAAAGTGTTAATTTAGTATCTTGAATATGTAATTTTTATCAATTTTAGTTTACTCCGATCAAATTACTGGTCAAATTTTGACAAAAAATTTTGATAATGAAAATATTTTATTTTTTTGAATCTCTTTTATTTCTCCTCCGCATTCATGAACACCACGCGCGCAATCGCTAGATGGATATGTCTTAAATATCCAACAGGGCTAAGCCATGTCGAAATATATGACTCTGATGCGATTGCCACTTGGCGAGATACTATCTGTGAACTAACCATCCTCTCTCTCTCACACTAGTTAAACTACATAATATCCAACTACTTGATTGGATTAATTAATCCTGGTGGTGACGCGAATCACTAATCCGGCATAAAGACAAATACTAGTTAAGGTACTACTCAAGTGCCATATACACTCACAAAAGTAACGCGCTCCCTCACGCTAGATAGCAAGACAGGCCAGTGCAGACCCACGTATCACTGAAACGTCGGTGAATTTCATTACATCTAGATCACCAGATACGCCATATGGCGTTGACTTCGACGAATATAGATATGAGGACAAAGTGTCGTCAAGCTACACTGCACAATACGATCGATCTGAATTGACCCTTGCTTAAGCACAGGAAGAGGCAACGTGTGTCAATCATCTATACACAGCACACACTGTCGCAACGTCACCGCTCCACAAAGTGCGCGTCGCGATGTTGTCTCATGACGTCTTCCAGACGTCTTACCCGACGACCCCTCTGGAGCTCGTTGCAGAGCCAGGACGTGGGATCCGCGTCCCGACTGCAGGCGCTCACGTTCCGACATCGAGATAACCTCGACCCAACGAGCTCATCACGCTAAGCGATCCGGTCTCGGCGCGGCGGCGCCCCCAATCGATGCTCTTCCGGGTCAATCCCCGTTGTTGGTGCTTGGCGCACCTCCCTATGAGCTTCTAAAACATACGGGAGTCGCTCTGTTCGCCTCTCCGCAAGCCCCCGCGGCTCCGCCGTCTACGTCCCGACTAATAAACGTAGGTCGCCTCCACCATCATATTCCGTCCATCAAAACTCATCTATACTATTAATCTATATACTTAATAACAATGAAGTATTCTCATTTAATTATAGATTGTCAAGATATTCATTAAACTTACGTCATATAAGAGAATAATATAGTATTCATTTATGTCAGTAATAAGGCTACAGTATGAAAAAAATTGTACTAAAACTCATTATACTGACGTATAAAAGATTCAAATAATTGCGGGTCGCTACTATAAATGCTGTAAGTTTATTTGAATAATAAGTTAGCCACCACTTGTCTAGATACGTCTAAATTACACAATCAAGACAGTTAGTGAGTAACACCTCATATAGCTTCAGAATACTCAGAGAGGAGATACCCTCTGTAGACAACTTTTAATGCATATCTATTTCCAATATATATATCAGGTACGCCGTATGACGCCACCCTGAACTATCTATGCACATACTAGGTATTTCGACCCCCCCGCTGCGGACCTACGCGATCGTCTCATCTCCTAAACCATTTTTAATTGTGTTGTATATTTATGTTAAAAATCTTGTGTGCAATATAGATTTGGGAATACACAAAAACATATGAAAATGGCTTGTCTTACAAAGCTAGCTTCAATCAGGCTAGTTGGTAAATCATGACGACCACAGCACTACATCTCCACAAGACCTGTACCACAATCACCTGCAAAACCTTCATCCGATACTACAAACATCTAGGTTGATTATGTAACGTTGAATTGAGTCTTTACACAATCAATATTCTTGGAGCACCGTCTGGCATTATTACACCCAAGATTGCAGCTACGTACATAGCTGATCCGTGTACAGCAAAACGTTTCCTTTTAGTATTAACACCTACATGAGTCAACGTTTGGCCTTGAACTTTTGTTTATGGTCATCGCATATGAAAGCATCAATGGGAATTGCTTCGTTTGAAACTTGAACGACAATCTTGGATCCGAGGGTGACATTGACATTCGGGGGATTTAACACTTTTGTACCTTTGTTGGGACCAGTGAGAAGTTCCGCCTTCAATAACATGGTCTGCTAACTTTGTGATTATCAACCGAGTCCCATTGCACAACCCAAGAGAATGGTCAAATATTTCTCATTAACATTACTGGTGAACCGATTTTCACAATTCAGTGTATTGTTGGTTGACCCGAAACCACACCCGAATGCTGTGTTAGCAAAAAATTTCGTGTGTGTCAACATCTCCAGTTACCATTATCAGTCGTCGGCTTTGCATACTGTGTCTGAACTATAGTATGACCTGCTTTCGGCATTATGCTACTCAGTCATATATTCATTAAACTGCGTTGACCACGTCGAGCGTTAGTGCTAGTATAACACGACCTATCAGATGCTCGGGGTTCAGTGTTCCATTTGCAAACATTGGAAATGTACTTTCCAAAATTGCTTTAATGTTGTCCCCGGATGATACTACATGTGCATGGTGGACACGTAATACAATCATACCAATAAATAACATTGCAATTTTTTGTAATATATAGCCAAAACAAATCCCATAACAAACACTAACATAAAACACAAATCTAAATTTGCAGTAGATGTCTGTCAATCTTAAAATCATAATAGAATTTCAGCAACACTGAAATGCAATGCTCAAATGAAGTGATGCAGTCATGGCCGCAATTAAACTTGTACTGTGCCGGCTCCCCAACTACTTTCCTGGTGTAGCCCACCGCCACTTTTCCGCTCTCCATCGTAACGTCCTTAGCCTCCTCTTCACTTTTTCCCTGCATTCTCACTCATCTCTACACCACACTCTTTTGCCTCGGATGTTTTCTTCCCTGCAAGGCATAATCCTTCACGGCTGGCCTTGCTTTTGGAAGTGTTTCTTTAGCCTGGTGCGCTGTTTCACTGTGTAATCTTTCGGCTTTGGCCCTGCAGCATCGAAAAGTGTATCTTTATAGCTATTGTAACTTTTTCATGTTAACGCAGGGCAGATATAACAACTACAAATGAAGATCATGCAATTTACTAAGATAAGTACACATTTCCAGCAAATTAAATACTCGCTATCAAAAGTAGGGTGGATTAACCTTTATCACTTGAATTTATTTTCCTCTTCTTGCCAATGGTAGTGGAAGATGTTGATTCTTCATGGCTACTAAGCTTCTTGCAGTCCAGAAACAGTTTAGATCTCACTTAGGAATTTCAATTTAAATGGTCCTAAACATCTCTTATATGAGAGGTTGCTTTGTGAATGGTTAATGAACAATAAATAATGTAGGTCGAAGATGTATTATGGGAATACTAAAAGTTTTTTTTTTTTTAAAGCATGTTAATTCCCAAGGCAATTTACACTGATTTCACTGGGTGAATGGGCAACTACATTTTTTTTGAAAGTCAACCATTGGGTTGTATTTATAGATGAATCATAATAGAGTCAGGGGGGACAGTGTCCCAGTACATAGGTAATGTGTAGCTAAAAGCAGTTGCCGCTAACGTATGAGCTAAAGTGTTATGCGATCTAGGAATAAAATTAACTGAACAATAATCAAACATATTTAAAAAGTCCTGCAGTCATCGAGACGTAGCCCAGGTATGATCTTGGGCGAGGTATAGTTGACGTCAAATACGTGAGTAAATGTCTGGCAATCCGTGTAAGATTTACCGATTGTTCTCCCCGATCCTTGACCACGATAACACTTCCCTTGCATGCCATCGCCTCGCCATGGAGTGGTGAAAAACAGTTTTGCGTGGAGTACAAAAAAGCTGATATATAATTGCCAGTGTGGTTGAACAGTATCGGATCCAACAGTGGCCGTCATGGACGAACGGCACATAGCTGGCGTCGATGTAGCACTGTCTCGGCTGCGTTGAGGAGTCCGTAGCAGGCTGCGACATAATGGATTGCGGATGTTGCGGCAATAATCCTGGAGTATTGGCCAGTGGTGCAACTTGGTGAGTTACGGCGTGGGCAGAATGACATGGGGCGTGCGAGCCCAGATGGCGGGGAATCCATGGAATTATGAGTGGTTGAAAATCTCTTTGTTATTTGTGAAAAGAATGACTAAATAAAATAAAATTGGGGTCTATAAAATACATTTGGCTATCATCAAATTATACAATATATTCCTAACACATTGTCCTACTACCTAAGAAAAAAGTCCCGGAATCGGTGGCGGACTTGCGACCGATCGCCCTGTGTAATGTTGTGTACAAAGTCTTGGCTAAGATGTTGGCTAATAGACTCAAGGAGTTGTTGTGTCATGTCGTGTCGCAATCTCAAAGTGCCTTTGTCCCGAGTGATTGCTCATAGATAACATTATTGTTACTGGGGAAGTGGTTCACTTTCCTCCGTAGGAAGGTGAACGGGGCTATGGGGTGGGTAGTGATGAAGCTTGATATGACCAAAGCATATGATAGAATGGAGTGGGGCTTTCTGGAGGGAATTATGCTAGCATTGGGTTTTAACCACGTTGGCTTGCGAACGTGGGAACTATCAAACCCAGACAGATAAAGATATGCGATAAATCGTAATCGGGTTAGTTCGCAGTTAGAATAAGCATGCACAAAAATATATGAGCAGTAAGTAAATAGAGAGTGAGATTTATAGTGGTTCAGAGGTGGTGTAATCCTCTTAGTCCACTCTTCTTCTTTCACTTCAAGGTGGAAATTCACTATTCTTCGATCACCCAGAATACAATAGTGAATAAGTGCCCAGTGACATCTTCCGAGTGCTTCGCACAAAGCTACACTCCTCAAAGGTTTTTCGCAAGCTTCTCTTGTTAATCCGCCTTCCCGAGTACTTCGCACCAAGCTGTACTCCTACACACGAGAACTACGCACAAAGCTACGCTCTCACAGGGTTTTCACAAGCTCCCTTGTTACTCTAACCTTTACACTGAGTGCTACGCACAAAGCTACACTCCAACTGGGTTTTCACTCTCTCCAGTTACTCTACCCCTTTTTCTAAACTCAGTAGAATATTTACAAAGAAATACAAAGATTTCTCTCACTCAGACTTGAATTCTATCGTGTATGCTCAATATATCACTTGATGATTGATTGGAATATTTTCTTTGTTGGTTCCAACTATTGTTCGTCCTACTTGTCTTCAAGTCTTTTGGACATTTATAGCAAAGAAAGCTATTTGCCGTTGATGAACTTTCGATCTCGATCGTCCATTTTAATTGTAGTTGATCAATAATATTGTCAACTTGATCTGAAATATTAGGTAAATGTCATTTCTCCTTTTGTCAGATGATTTGAATAATTTTCCCGTTGTCGTGTCTTGAATTTGTAGCCTCCAAAATTTGAATAAGTTCGCCGCGACATGCTTGATTATTTCTTGTCCTTCATAAATGCTCTGACATGTCAAGTTGATCAAATAATTTTATCTGCTGATTCTTGCTTGAGTTTAAAATAATTTCTCTGCGAATCAGTCTTCTTCGAGCGTCTCCGGTTCCACCGTAAAAACTTGATGTTCAGATGAAAATATATCAGTATTTTCTCCTTCATGATCCTTGTAAAATAATATACTGGAACCTCTATAAAAATTTCATAGTTGTTCATGGTGAGATGCTCTGTTTCGTTTTTAAGCTTGGTCCACCATACTTGGTGTGTTTCTTCATCTGGTGCATGGCTCTTGTGAGACTTGTGCATTTTCCTTACTTAGTCTCCATTTTGGCTAGTCTCCATGTTAGTCTCCAAGCTTTAGCTAGTCTCCATTTCAAGCTAGTCTCCCATACGGTTTGGTATACTTTGAGCTAGTCTCCCATACCGGTATACGGTCCAATTCTACTTGACCTTGAGCTAGTCTCCCACCCATACGGTGGAGGTTAGTGTCCCTCCCATACGGTGGAGCTAGTCTCCCAAGCAAGTTAAAAACTCTTCACTTGAGATTCAAACTTAAGATCACTTAGTATACTCACACACACATTTCTTCCAACTCCTCTAGCATGGTTCTTAGTAACTTATCCGCAACATAATTATGTTAAGCTATAATCCCGCCAAACATCTAAAATCAAATTATGATTTTCCAGACTTGTACATGGGTTGCATGATATGGGTGCACCATACTCCATAGACCAAGACTGACTCAAATAGAATTAAAATTGGGGACTACTTGATTTTTCAAAAATACATTCGGCTCATCAAAATTTACAATATATTCCTAACAGTCAGGATTGGGGGAGGCTGTCCGTTCTGTGGCTTTCCATTCGAAACGGCAGAACACGTATTCTGTGAATGTTCTTGGGCTAGAGGTTTGTGGATACAGATGACGTGCTCCAAGGGCATTGTCTAGCGAGCTTCATGGAATCGATTTTGGGAGGTTCGGCTATTGAGAATTCTGTCCCGTTAGCTGCTGTTTTCTGGACTTTGTGGCAGGCGAGGAATTCTATCAATGGAGAATCTTAAGGCGCAGGTTGTGCATCTCCATTTACTGTGGAAAAACGCATTCAGCAAGTCGACCAATCTGGCGAACGAGCGGACTAGCGTCACTCATTGTCACCCCCTCCTCATAACGTTCTAAAGTGCAATGTTGGATGCGGTCGTTTTCGTTGACGGCGGGGGATATGAGCGGTGATTCGTAACCATCTCGGCAACTTTGTTGCGGCTCGTAGGGGACGAATTACTTGCACTCGGAACCGCTTATGACCTAAGTCCTTGCGCATATGAAAGCTTCTCAAGTGGTTAGCCAGGGATGCATTCATAGTCATATTATTCTTTAGAATCCGATTGTTTATTCTTTTCGTAATGCCAAACAAATTTCACGTACGTTTGATTTTTTTATGAGGGTATGATGTTAAGCACATGTTTGTCAATTGCTAGGACATAGGGGACGTTAAAGTCCTTCATGTCAGGACATCAGCGAACCATGGTGGCTCATGAATACTCGGGCAATGGTTCTTCGTCTGTCTCTAAGTCGTGGGCTGTTATTTTCCCACCTACTTGTATTTGCAGGGCTTGTTAGCTTTTAATGAAATCGTTCTGTGTTGGTTTCAAAAAAAAAAAAAAAAAAAACAAAAAAAAAAACAAAAAAAACAATAAGAATATTTTGACTATACTTAATTAACAAAAAAGACTAAACTTGTATAATAATTTGAATTAATTTAAAATTGAATTACCATGTAGCGGTGAACTTGTTACTAATCAACAAAATCAATACTTTGATTCATTCAATTTAATTTTGTCAAAGTAATCAATATTTATTATGTATTAAAAATTTTATGTTATATATTAATACACGTATCTTGTACAAAAATTTGTACTAAGGGATGACTCTTAATGTACAAATAATAAGCTAATGTTTATTAGGAGTAATAATTCAATTAATTGATTAATTTTGGTTCAAACTAAATTGAATTTTATTTTGAGAAATTGTTATCGATCTAATCAACCAAACTAAATATCTTTAACTAATTCGATTATTTCGGCCAATTAACCAAATTTTTATTCATTATACTTTATTTTATATTATTATTATTTGATACAACTATATTGTAAAATTGTACTACGCTACATTAGATATCTTTTGAATGTACAAATAGTAGGCCTAATAAACGTTAGCGTAGTCATTCGATTAATTTGATTAATTTTGAATCAAACTTTGTGATGAAAACACCATATTGATAGCAGTACAAGCAATCCCTAGGAATTGATGTGGCAAATTTACTAAAATAAGTGATAGTGAACTTATTGTACAACAAAAAAAAAATTAAAAATGAGTGATTATAAATGCTATTTTACAAAGTATTATTCATTTTAAGGAGGCA